>JAQQZT010000015.1:1768317-1779672 GCA_030068275.1 Clarias platycephalus | reverse complement strand
TCCCAGCGGGGTAAAATGTATTTTGATGGTCGGCGCGGTCTATTTCTATCAGCGTCGCGCAGGTTTGTGATTCGAGCAGTGCTGCTGAAGTAGGTCCTGCTCAAGCAGCGCGCCCGATCCACCGGGTTTGGATATTTGGTCCGCCCACGCCGGCTCAATCGGGTGCCACAGTTTTGTCCCGCTTTAGATGTGTTTGGCTTCCCATAGAAGTGAATGCGTATTGCGTGGTTACGTAACGTGATCTCAACCGTGGTTAAGATGATAGACCAAAATCTCTACCGGTTGACAAATTTCTACCGGTTAACCGTGTATACCGGTATATCGTCCACCCCTAATTCCAGTTATCATTAGCCATGCTTTATTTATTGTTTTGTTGAATTTTTTTTTTTTGGAAACAGAGCCGAGTACAAACCCAAAAAGATCAAAGTGGAAAAGGAGAACAAAGTGAAAAAGCGCAAGCAGGAGGAAGACTACGACGACTTCGGAGAGGAATTGGTGATGATTTTAAGTTTTTTTTTTTTTATTTCATTATAGTTTAATTTAAATTATATCCGTATATATTTACATACATTTTCTTTACTTCATCAAAAAAGACCATAAAGCCGAAAAAGAAATTGAAAGACAAGAAAGACGAAACAGCTGGAGGCAAGAAGAAAGTCAAGAAGGAGCCGGAAGAGAAGTGGAAATGGTGAGGGGTTGTGGGACGCTTTAATATCAGACATTTCAAATGTTAAAGCTGGACAAAAACTATTTAGACCGACCCTTTTAAACTTCTCTCTCTCTCTCTCTCAGGTGGGAGGAAGAGCGATGCACAGACGGGTCCAAGTGGAGATTCCTCGAGCACAAAGGTCCCGTGTTCGCTCCTCCGTACGAGCGACTCCCTGAAAATGTTCGCTTTTATTACGACGGTGAGTCATCTATGGTGTGTTTAAAAAAAAATATATACAATAATAATAATAAAACACCCAGTGTTGTAATGTCAAAGTAACATCACCAGGAGCGATGCGATGTAACAGAGTTAGTTACGTCGGGTTAAAGTTGATATTCTTCTATTCTTCCAAAGTCTTTTATTTTGACCAATCAGAATCCAGAGTTAACCGTCACTCCCAGTTTTCTAAATGGTTTTCTCCCGCGTTTAATCCGTTTTCATCATCATCTTCCTCCTCCAACTCGTGTTTGTGCAGGAAAGACCATGAAGCTGAGCGAGTCGGCGGAGGAAGTGGCGACGTTCTTCGCCAAAATGATCGACCACGAATACACAACCAAGGATATCTTCAGGAAAAACTTCTTCAAAGACTGGAGGAAGGTAAACCGAGATGACGTCAGAGCTCGAGCTGGATGCTCCTCCTCCTCATGCTTTTTTTTTTTTTTTTTTTCCCTCCTCATTCTTCAGACTAATGCAGGACTTTTTTTTTTTTTTTCCCCTCTTCTTCACAGGAAATGACCTCGGAGGAAAAGTCGAAAATCTCTGATCTGAACAAGTGCAACTTCACCGAGATGAGCGAGTACTTCAAGGCGCAGTCGGAGGCTCGGAAACAGATGACCAAGGAGGAGAAACAGGTGAGATGTTACCTGAAGCTCGGGGAAGATAAACACGGGCTTAGAGACGGCCTGCGTTAAGGATTTTCGTTTAAAAAAAATATATATATATTTTGCCTAGTGATGGCAAAGTTGAGTGTGCATCTTGAATCCATTTAAAACTGAAGTGTGTGTGTGTGTGTGTGTGTGTGTGTGTGTGTGTGTGTGTGTGTGTGTGTGTGTGTGTGTAAGGGTAAAATGTATGGTACCTAACTGACACATTTTGGACACTTTTCCTGCAGAAAATCAAAGAGGAGAACGAGCGGCTGGTGGAGGAGTACGGATACTGCCTGATGGACAACCACAAAGAGCGCATCGGAAACTTCCGGATCGAACCTCCCGGGCTGTTCCGGGGTCGAGGAGACCACCCGAAGATGGGCATGCTGAAACGGCGCATTCGCCCCGAGGACATCATCATCAACTGCAGCAAGTAATAATAACCGACACGGCCGCGTGCAGAACCGAACCGATTGAATGATTCACTGTTTATAAAAAATTTTAAAAAACGTCGCCGGTTAAAATAAGACGAAAATCCTAAGTTTACTATCGAGCAGGAAATCGCTGCGAGACCAGGGAGTGTGTTTCTCAGCTGTGTGTGATTCATTCAGGAATTTGTAGCAGCGCCGAGTCCGCGGACGATCGTCCTGCTAGAATCGACACTTATACACTCGTACTTGCGCGCTGCTGCCACAAGGGGTCAGTGTTTCTTAATGTTTCTGCCTGTGTGAAGTCAGGAGGAAGTTTATATTCATTTATATCACTGGAGAGGAACTCACTCTCTCGCCTTGTAGAAGAATACTATTTTATTTTTTTAAAGACACAGCCTTAATTTTTCTAATGAATTGAGTGACTGACTTTTAGTTAAACACACACACATTTGGGTCTGATCGGCGCAGGGAAAGACAGAACCGTGACACTCGGGCTGATTTTAAAAATAAAATAAAAAGTAAATAAATGATCTGGTTGTGGGTGTGGTTAGTTATCATGCTCCACCCACTTTTTATTCAGAACAGGAGTTTAAAAGCTGTCACACTTTTAAAGAAACTCACACTGATGTATTATTTCTCTCTCTGCAGGGACTCGAAGCAGACCAAACCCCCTCCAGGCTCTAGGTGGAAGGAGGTCCGTCACGATAACAAGGTCACATGGTTGGCGTCGTGGACGGAGAACATCCAGGGCTCGATTAAATACATCATGCTCAACCCCAGTTCACGGATCAAGGTATGCGTGTGTGTGTGTGTGGCCCTTTTAGACCTTGTTCACTCAGACCAGGAGAACTGTTTGTGGTAGACTTTATGTTAAAGTGTGTGTGTGTGTGTGTGTGTGACAGGGAGAGAAGGACTGGCAGAAGTACGAGACGGCTCGCAGACTGAAGAAGTGTGTGGAGAAGATCCGATCGCAGTACCGCGATGACTGGAAGAGCAAAGAGATGCGAATCCGACAGAGAGCCGTCGCTCTGTACTTCATCGACAAGGTACGTTTTTTTTTGTTTGTTTGTTTGTTTTTTCGCATTTTGTTTGAGATTTAATGAAGACATCACACCAGGGGTCCCAAGAATGTTAACAAGGGTGTTAATAGTTTTGGAACGGATTATCTGCTTATTTCCTCTGGGAAAACGTGTTTCGAAATTTTTTTTCCCTGTAAGAACTCACCTCAGAGACACGATCGCACCACAGTGCTGTATAAATTGTCTTGTTCGGCGCTCGTCTCATGTCCTCCTGTCCCCCCCAGCTGGCCCTGAGGGCGGGTAACGAGAAGGAGGAGGGTGAGAGCGCGGACACGGTGGGCTGCTGCTCTCTCAGGGTGGAGCACATCAACCTGCACCCCGAGATGGACGGACAGGAGTACGTGGTGGAGCTCGACTTCCTGGGAAAAGACTCCATCCGCTACTACAACAAGATCCCTGTGGAGAAGAGGGTGAGACACACACACACACACACACACACACACACACACACACACACACACACACACACACCTGTCTGACTTTGCAGGTCTCTCCGTCTTTGTCTGTTTGTCCATTATCATCATCATCACAGCAGCTCGACGTTGCCATCTTGGTTAAAGGTGAAGAAGTGGGCGTGGCCAGTCACACCATTACATCATCACTTATAGTGTATCAGACACACCCGTCCCAAATTCTCAATTATTTCTTCTGTATTTTTGTTTTCTTTATTTATTTCACTTGCATTGTGTTCCTCCTCTTGCTTTTATTTCTTTTTTTGATGTTCTTTTTCTTCCTCTTTCTCGCAGTTATACTTCGTTCATATTAATGACTTTTATTTTGCTTATATTTTTCCCGCCGCTTTTCATTGCTTCTGCTTTTATTTTTCCTTTCCTTATTTTTTTTTCTTTTATTCTTTCTTTTCTTGAATTTTTTTTTTTTTTGTGCTTCTTTCTTTGTTTTATTTTATTTTTTTTTGCTTTTTCTAAATAAATAGCTTTATTCAAAATAATTAACTTGTGTGTGTGTGTGGGATGTTTGCACAGACAGGTGATCTTGGCCAGTAAGGTTTCCCTCCGCTTTGTCTTAAGGAAGATCTGTTTCCTGCTTTTCATGACACACACACACACACACACACACACACTGAGCGGGTAGCAACATTTTTATAACTTGACAAACAAGACTCTGGTCGAACACAAAAGTAATGACGCATCAGTAAGCATGGCCACTCCTGCATGCGGGAACACACAAACACACGCACGCACGCACACACACACACACACACACACACACACACACACACACACACACACTCTCTGCACTTTCCTATTAAACACCTGGTGTTAGAGTTAAGCACCGGAAGGATAAACCACCTGGCTGTGGAATGCACACACACACACACGAAAACACTCTCTTGCTCTCCTCAGATCCACGTTGTAGCTCCAGTTTGGCTGCTTAGAGATTTTTCATGTCAGTGTGATGATGATGATGGTGATGAAGGTTATGATGGCCATGATATTGGTGGCGATGATGATGATGCTGATATTTTCTCTCCTGTAGGTCTTTAAGAACCTGCAGCTGTTCCTGGAGAACAAGCAACCGGAGGACGACGTCTTCGACAGACTCAATGTAAATACTCTCTCTCTTCTCTTCCTGCAGCGTACGGAGCGCCGAAAGGGTCATGACGGAATCTATAAACACAAGTGTAGAATGAAATTCAAAAATGTATATACTTTTATTAGGAGATCTTGTTAAAAAAAAAAAATACTAATAATAATAATTAAAAATAAATAAATAAATAAAATAAAATATATATATACACCAATCAGAGTTCAGGGGGCGGGGTTTCATAACACCGGAGCGAGAGACGGAGCTGATGAGATTTGGTGTTGCGTTTAATCGTTCGTCTCTGTGACTTTTTGCAGACGTCCATTTTAAACAAACATCTCCAGGAGCTGATGGACGGATTAACGGCCAAAGTGTTCCGTACCTACAACGCGTCCATCACCCTGCAGCAGCAACTCCACCAGCTCACCTGCCGTCAGTCTCACTCTCTCACCGTCTCACTCTTACTGTCGGTCTCATTGTTATTGTCTCTTCACTCCCACTTTCTCACTCTTCCTGTCCATCTCACTCTGTCTCACTCTCACTCCTGCTGTCTCGCTCACCATTTCTTTATCTGTCGCGCTCTATTTTCAGTTTGTTTCTCTTTCCCCGTCTGTCTGTCTCTCTCTCCCAGTCTCTCTCGGTCTCTGTCTCTCATGGTCATGTCTTGCTGTCTCTTTGCCCTCCTCTCCGTCTGTTTCACTCTGTCTCACTGTCTTGCACTCTCCATCTGTTTCTCTCTCACCCTTTCTGTCACATGCTTATTAAAATCCCTCTCTCCCCTCTCTCTCTCTCCCCCTCTCTCTCTAGCTGACGATAACGTACCGGCGAAGATCCTCTCCTATAACCGAGCGAACCGCGCCGTGGCGATCCTGTGTAACCACCAGAGGGCGCCACCTAAAACCTTTGAGAAGTCCATGCAGAACCTGCAGGCCAAAGTATGCAAGCGTTCCCTCTAAACCCTGTCGCTCCTTCACCCTCTCACTTCTCCTCCGCTAATGACTCGCTGTCTGTGTTCCCTCGTTCCTGCAGATCGATGCGAAGAAGGATCAGATCTCTGCAGCCAAGAAAGAGCTGAAGTCGGCCAAAGCAGACGCCAAGGCCATGCACGACGAGAAAAGCAAAAGGTAAGCGCGCGCATGTGTGTGTGTTCTCTAATGGTGTGTGTGAGACTCTTTGCTTCTCTTTAATCATGTTACGTCATCAGTGTGTTTTTTTTTCTTTTTCTTTCTATTATTATTATCACCTTGGTCCTTGCGTTAATAAGAGTGTGTGTGCTGCTGGTTGTCTCAGGGCAGTGGAGACGAAGAAGAAGGCGGTCCAGAGGCTGTCTGAGCAGCTGATGAAGCTGGAGGTTCAGGCCACAGACCGCGAGGAGAACAAACAGATCGCCCTGGGAACGTCCAAGCTCAACTACCTGGACCCGCGCATCTCCGTCGCCTGGTAACGTCACCGCCCTCTCAGACTCCGCCCTACCTAACCCTTAACCCCCCCACGACCCCCTGTGTGCCTGGGACGTCTGTAAACATCACAACGTCCTGTCCATAATTAGCTCTGTGTGTGTGTGTGTGTGTGTGTGTGTGTGTGTGTGTGTGTGTGTGTGTGTGTGTGTGTGAGAACACTCAGTTTAACACTATAACCTGCTGATCCTTAAGGTCAGCCTGTCTCTCTCTCTCTCTCTCTCTGTGTGTGCGCGTGTTGAGCGAGCAGATAAGAATCAGAACCTCTGCGTATCTCAAACATGCGCGTCTTATTTACCGCCACCGACTCGGCATTGTATTCAAATGAGCCGTGAAGCACCCGAGACACGCGAGCTCCGAAGAGGGAAAGTCCTCGCGGTGCATTGTGGGAAACGTAGATCGCAGCCCCGGTGTCGAGCAGCTGTGGGGAGGGGGAGGGAGAGCGCCAACAATGGGCTCGCTTACTGTGCCAGAGAGCAGGCCACGTCAGCCTGTCCAACACACACACACACACACACACACACACACACACACACACACACTGTGGGAAATGACTGACACAAATATTTTGTAGCTCTGCTTTCACACACTCGAGCACCTGAACACTGACACACTGATCTGTGTGTTTTATTTTAACCCTTTCATGGGAAAATGAGTTTGTAGTTAAAATCATTTAAATATTATTAAACCTCGTTAGTGCGGAATCGTTACGCCGATTTACTGGAGCTACAGCCTAAAAGTTTATATAAATCTGATGCTTAGTGTCATAATAAAAATAATAATAAAGTAAATAATTCTAAAATAATTATATATTATTATAATAATAACTATTACAACAATTTATGGTAGTTTTAATAATTAGACAAAAGATCTGAAAATGCTACAGAAATTATACAGTTTTTTTCCCCCCCAACACTTTTCTTTTTGTATATAATCACTAATTATCCATGAAATAAAAAAGAAGATATTCTATCAATAATAATAATGATCTAGTAAATAAATCTAATACATTATTTTACTATATATATATATATATATATATATATATATAGTAAAATAATGTATTATTCATACTACTCATGGTAGTAATAGTGTTAAATAATAACAATAATGTGGTAAACAAAGCTAAAATAATAGTCCAGTTATAGTCATGTTTTCATAATTATTTAAGCAATAATAAAAAAGTAATAAATTACAAAAATTAGTAAATATAAAAAAGGACAGATATATATATATATATATATATATATATATTTCTCTATATATATATATATTTTTTTTTTTTTTAAGAATTTTTATTGTATATAATTGTCATGTAATTTTTATAAAATGTGACGGATGATTTAAAAAAAAAGTCAATATAATAGTAAAAATAATGCTAAAAGAATAACTGTAAAAGATATTTTTTTCATAATTATGGCAGCAATAATAGTAACACAAATAGTAATAGTTTATAACAATTATTATATACAAATGACAAATTTCAGGTATAAAATCTTTTGCAAAAAAAAAAAGTAAAATATTGTACAACCTTTTGGAAAAAATGTATAAAGTGTTTGACACGACTGCAGACGCGTAGTCTGAGCAAAAACAGTTTAATTATATATTTTACAGATTTACAATTTTTAATTAGATAAAAAGATTTTTAAAGATTTAAAAGTAAATAAATGAATTTGTTTTTGTAATACAGTAAAAAAGTCTTTAAGAACTATTCATTAATTTATTTTTTATGATTTATTGTTTTAACTCGTGTCTAAAGTCAGTAAAGCAAAAGAGAGAGAAAGTGACGGATCCAGACGGAAAGAGAGCTACAGGAGCGGAATGAGTGATTTGGGGACGTGTGTGTGTGAGACCAGGCCGGGGCCGCCTTCAGGTTTATTCTGGGAGAAAAGTTCTTGCTATGACACAATGGCTACAGGAACTCCCTGAGCCTAGCGTCTACACACACACACACGCGCGCGCTCAGGAGGGGCGTTCTGTTTTGGAGAGTTTGTTGTGGGAGATGTTTTATTTGTCCCCTCCTTTTGAACTTTCCTCCAGTATGTCCATTGTGTGTGTGTGTGAACAGGATAAACAGTAACGTTGTTTTCTGTCTCCTCTCTCCAGGTGTAAGAAATGGGAAATCCCCATCGAAAAGATCTACAACAAGACGCAGCGGGAGAAGTTCGCCTGGGCGATCGACATGGCCGACGACGACTACGAGTTCTAGTGGGCGGAGCAGCAGGGCGCCGGCGGTTCATCGTTTTAAACGAGCTTTAGTGTGTTAATCCACCGTGTGAGGAGAACAGTCAGGAAACCAAACTGGACCATTTTAAATCAAATCACACACACACACACACACACACACACACACACACACACACACACACACACACACACACACACAACAAAACTGTTCCCTGTACACAGTCTGAGTCCTGAAGGTGAAATGGAACCCTGATGAGCCTCTCTCTCTCACACTCACACACACGGCTTTACTCTTGCGTTCGGGGTTTTTAACGTGTCCTAGTCGGGTCTTGGCGCCGGGTTTATCGCTGAATTCTATATTTTAATATAAGAAATAAATCAGAGCTGTTTTAAGAGGATCATCATCAGGAGGGAACTGAACTACAGAAAGCCATGTGTGAAAGGTGTGTGTGTGTGTGGTTTTTAAACTCCAGCAAGATGTAGAAATCCATCACACGGATCCACGGCGCAGGGATGCACCAATCCCCCTCTCACACACACACACACGTGCGTTACTCCCCCTCGTATCATTTTGTCTCGTTCAGTTAAATTTTTTTTCTTTTAATTAATTCCATTTTATTGTGAATCTCTGAGCCAGAACTCGACGTGGATGAAATGGAATTTAACTCCATTGTTTTTAAAATCTTGAGTTAATTTTTTTTTTAATCCCCTTTAAAAAAAACATGCTTTTAAACATTTCTATATTACATTAATGCAAGGAATAATGTAATATAGAAATTACTGTTGTTTTTTTATGATGAATGATACAATAGGTTAAGAAAATATTTTTTAATCATCTTGGAGTTTAGCTTTTCAGTGCAATGAACTCCATACTGTATTATAATTAAATATATATTATATATATATATATGCAGTTACAGTAATTGAACATAAATTATACAACACTTTCCTTCTCATTTTTAGTTCGTATATATTCAATAAAATGAATTTTGTTTCTCCTTCATATTTTAATGTAAATGTAGTTGTAAGAAAGCGCAGACAAGTAGCAGATTTTCCCCTTTTTTTTTTCTTTCTTTTTTTTTTTTTACACTTGAAACAAACAAAAAAAGAATTCTTTGTTACATGAAAATGTTTTTTTTTCTTTTTTTTCTTTTTTTTCCTTCCTGTAAACGCAGCAGTGTTTTCTTAACGCTTCATTGTGTTTTTAACAAACCTTAACAATGAAAAAAGAGATATCTCATCCTTCATGAGAACAGTTCATGTTCAGGATCGGATTCGAAATGAAAAAATTTTTTTTAATCAGCCCATGATATCAGATTGGTGCATCCCTACTTTTAGGGGGTTTTTTTGTTGTTGTTTTGGAGGGGAAACACAAAAATTCTATATGTATTTTAATTTTTTTTCTGTTTCTATCAGGGATGTACATTTTTTTTCTTCTTTTTTTTTTTTTGCGAATATGTGAAAAGGGGAGGAGCTCCGTGCGTTAACGCTGACATTGTAGTGAATTTTACTTTGTTTTATTTTTCTCCTTTTTTTCTTTTAATTGTGCAGAATGATGATTATTTTTGTTATTTTTTCCTTGGGCAGTACAGTTACAACACTCTGACTTGAAACATGGCTGGGTAAGATGTACGTATATATTTACATATATATACAGTATATATAATATACACATGCGCGCGCGCGCACACACACACATACATGGTGATAAGCCTAACATGAAGAACTGGTTTCTCTATATATGTGAGATGCAATTTTCCTTTTTTTTTTTTTGCCAAATGATTACAGAGATGTGTATGATGAACTACAGTGTACATGCGGAAGATTCGGGGTCTTCTTTGTAAAGAATTAGGAACAAAAGTGTCCGAAGTTAACTTTTTAATGTGAGGCTCTGCACTTATTTATAGCTGTTAGAAAGTGTGCTAAAGCTAACTTCAACATTTTTACCACATTTAGCCTTAAGCAATCATGTGTTTATTTTAAAATATCAATATCAATTCTTTTACAAATAATAAATCATGCCACTTTTCTTATTCTCTCCTTTTATTTCACATCCTTGCATTCATCCTGACGTCCTGCTTTTGTGGATTTTCTGTTTTCAGAATTTAAATAAACTTTGTATTGCAATAATTTTTTTCTTGGTCTTTCGGTGGCTTTTAAAACAATATACAGTATTTGAGTCAGCCCAAAAAGTTGATACACACTTCAGGGGAAAAAAACTTAAATGTAATATAAATATTTAATACTAAATTTATTGATGTTTGCCTGAAGGTTTTTTTATTTTTTTGTCTGACTGTATATACAATTACTAAAATTTTGACTTTTAATTATTTGGAATTATTTTGTGATTTCAGTTGTTTCACTTGAGCTGTTCTGTATTAAGCCCCACCTCCAAAAGTTTCGATTCTACGTTGTGGAATTTTACCCAAACTCCTGAAAGCTGCTTTAAACCAGTGACTGAGATAAAAAACCAAGCACACGCTGGCGAACAGAATGTTTACAGCAGTACTGGATAAAGATTAATTTTTTTACTCTCACCCTTTCTTCAAAACATTTGCTTTACTGGCTGGCTTGTTACTTCTCCCGTTTTTTTCTTTTTAAAGCAAATTAATCACGTAACCAAATTTGACCCTAATGGCTTCCCATAATTGCAGCGCGGTTACCCGGCACGTTTAACGTGGATAATAAGATGACTGAGGAAAGATTACCAGGTGTGCTGAACTACATGTTTCATTATAAAAAGCTTCTAGATGGGAGTTTGGATAAAAAACAAAGTCGTGTGCTCGAGCTGCCTTCAAGTGGAACCATTTTTACAAGAATAGATTAAATGTAAGACGCTGAAAAGGCTGTGAAATAAGACAGTTGGCAGAAGCTACTTTTATTGCACTTACTGGCAGAGGTGGAAAGAGTAATAAAATTTTGTACTTAAGTAAAGGGGGGTGTGATGGGGGATGGAACACCTTTACATAATAAATCTGTTCCCTTTGTTGTGCTTGAAATCAATGTGGTCGCTTAAATATGACCAGGGGTTTGATCATAAGAATTTGTTGCCGTTTCACTTTCAGCTGTGTCTGCATCACT
>JAQQZT010000015.1:1747429-1758690 GCA_030068275.1 Clarias platycephalus | reverse complement strand
TAGACGTTGCGGAGTGGGTGTGCGAGATTAGACGTTGCGGAGTGGGTGTGCGAGATTAGACGTTGCGGAGTGGGTGTGCGAGATTAGACGTTGCGGAGTGGGTGTCCGAGATTAGATGTTTCTGGATTTGTGCTAGATGTTTAATAACATAACTTTGTTCTGGTGTTGCTTCTTTGCTAATGTGTCTGAGATTAGACGTTGCGGGGTGGGTGTCTGAGATTAGACGTTAAAGAATATGATGCTTTTTAGAAAATTGCGCTTTAGAGATTAGACTGGAATAATTAAAGAACATTAAAGAATTTGCACTGGAGATTGGACATTGTTCCTCTTTCTTCATTTGTGCTCAGTGTTTAATAACACAACTTCGTTTTGGCGTTGCTTCTTTGCTAGGTAACCGTTACAGCAGTAAACTAGGAGATCAGACAGACGATCGGTCATTGAAACCATTTTTTAAAAACTGTTGCCTGTTGCTAGCTAAATCTTAAAATTGTACCAGTTTGATTTAGCAGAATAGTTCGACAAAATCTGAATAGTTTGTGTCATAAGTGTGTAAGTAATTTAATGCAATACTTTTCATAAAAATCATAAAAGCATAAAATCGCTGATGTGAAATAATCATCTTGTTAAAGCCTCAGAGTTTGATTAGCTGAACTCGGGCCTGTCTATGTTTCAGATTTATATTTTTCCCACTTGGGTTTTGTCTTTCTTTGTTGTGTATGTGTGTATGTGTGGCTTTATTTGCTCATTAGCAGCTTCTCAGCTTGGTGAGGTTACACACACACAGAGGTGATGATGATGATTGAATGTCTGTCTTTCATTGAAAAGTTTCCACTTGTGCGTGTCAGACTGATCTGGTCTTTAGTTAGTGTAGAGTTTAGTTTAGTCTGTTAAAGAAGAGTCAGAGAAAGACAAGTTTTTTTTAGAAATAAATGTTAAATACTAAATACAGAAATTAATGAGTAAAGAATAAAAAATTAATACAAACTGGGAGAAATGAGAGGACATGGAGACATCGTTAGTTCAGTGAACAGTGATGTGAAGTTGTGGCGTGTCTCTGTATGTCCTCATTATTCTTCTCATGTCCAGATGTGTGATGTGGAGGACATTAGAGTGAAAAACGTGTAAAATATACAAAAACATACAGAGAACAAAGGCTAAGTTGTTTGTAAGATCACAGCACCAGCTGTCTTTGTGGTGATTTGTGCTATTATTCTGTTAAAGGAATTGGGAAGTGAAGTGTGGCAATTCATAGATCATCACAAAATAGATTTTTAAAACTATTTCATAATGTGTATGTGTCTTTGCATTTGAGGTGATAAAATATTACAGTTCCTCTATAATCCTACAGGTGGCGTACTCTGAACTATTCACACACTGGCAGGCAGCACAGGGTTCGGTGCAGTAGGAGTGAATTATGTGCTAACTTTGTTTAGAATTTGGGCTGTTTAGAAACGTCGATGCAGACAGAATCGCGAAACAAAACATATCGGCACGCGGGAATCGCGATGACGTCTAATCGTCTGGTTCCTGGAGTCCCGTCACTACATTCTGTAAATTGAACACCTATATATTTCTGTATCATTGTCTGTACTGATGGTACCGATACCCAGGATTGCAATCAGGACAACAACTGCTGGACTGGATATCAGGGAGGAAGAAATTATTTGTTCCGGAAAGCAATTAAAAAGAACAAGAATTTAATTTGGAGAATTAGAAGCTGTAAATGTTTAAAGTATGAACAAGCGGGATTGTTTTATTATATTTGTTGTATTTAAACTTTGTCATATTTGCGATAAAATTGTAATCAAATCTGAAGAAAAAAAATTGATATATATAAAATCTTGACACGGCCTCTGAACTCGTGCTGTGTTTAATTCTTGCTTGTGTGTTGCTTCTCTCGATCCAACATGGCCGACGATGACGCGTGAATGGCGTCTCGGTTCCTCGCACGTCCTGTTCGACTTAAGCACCTGACGCGATTACTGTATGTGATAAAAATGTATACAGCATATCAGAAAAGCCAAAAAGTTAAGAATGAATCATTTTACACTGTAAAGTTTATTCATGTTTATATTGTACAGACCATGAGGCGTCTAAGCTGGAACGAATGAATGAAAAGTAATTTATAAGAAATTGGAGTCCGTATGAAAATTCTGAATTTTGACCATTTGAGCTATTTATTTATTTTTTGCTCTTGACGTTGAAAATCAGCTTTTGTTTCGTCATCGTTTATTTATTTTTCCTGCTAAGAGACTCTGTATATCTATAGATAAATTATTGACAAATTGTTATTTTTGGAGACCAGGACAAAATCTATATTTTAAACCTAAACCGATAACTTTAGAAGTTTTACTTGAAGTTGTCAACTTCAGCTACTATCTAAATTTATGTTCAGCTTTAAAAACTTAAAGCCAGCTGTTTTGTAATAATTTGTGCTTTAAAAGACAAAAAGATATGCATATATACAAGATATATAAAAGATGCATATATACCAAAAATTATCATTTATAATGATCAAAAATGATAATTGATAAAACGAACAGAGATCAAGCTAAGATGATAAGATAATTATTTCTCCTATATTTTTTTCTATCTCATCGCTGTTAGATGTGAGTTTATGTACATCATGAGAGATTGTTACTGTAGCGGTGATGCAGAGTTTTTAAATTCGTTTAAGGAGAGTTAGGGTTAGGTTCAGTAGTTTAGAGCGGCGACAGAAATCCGAGTCATTAAAACGCACATCGCTCGAATTTTATTTTGTTTCTATTCGATGTGACCGAAACAAGCGTTTTCATTCACTCTTTCTATCGTGACGTTTTTTTGGTGTACCGCGTGTCGCACTGCGTGTCGTACCGCTCGTCTCTAACCACGCTGCTGTTGGAGCTCGGCTCTGTACCGTGCAGGCAGTGAACGTCATGTGGGCCTTTGTGTAGCAGCTGTCTGTCTGTCCACACACACACAGAGAAAGCAGGATGCCTCACACACAGCTGCACTCTGCTCCGGATGCCGCAGCCGAGCAGGAAAATTGGCCCGCGAGAGATTTTCTTTCCCTCCTTTCTCTCGGCTCACGGCGTCTCACACAGAAGGCGCTCGGGGGGGTCACGTGGCTCACGTCTGAAGCGTGGCGACGGTTTTTAAAAAGATCATTTAAAGTGAAATAAAGCAGAGGCGTGCTGAGCGTTTGTGTAGCACGTGGCCTCGTTTGGATCAGACTCATGAGACAAGACGTTACACAGAGAGAGAGAGAGGGAGACTCGTCCTGCATTCACGAGGGGATTTTATTTTAAGGTTCCTTATGTATGTGAGCTTTTGGTCAAAAACTCATGTAATTATTTTCTTTTTTTTAAAATATGTTTTCATGTTATTTTACATAATTTATATATAAAGCGTCACTGTACAACTCGTCGATTTAAAATTACATCAAAATAAAAAGTCTCTCTTTTGAACCAATCTGGAATGATTGACACTTGCATAAAAACCTTTCGGAAGCTCCGCCCCTTCCTCCCTTCACCCTTAATTTGTTCGTTTGCCGTGTTTACAGTTTAGCTAAAATCTGGTCACTATGTTAATTATGTCAGTTCTAGGCTAGTGTGATGTAGCTATTTATTTATTTATAACATAGGAATTAGCAGTGATCACGGCGGTGTAGCGGTTAGCACTGTCGTCTCGTACCTCCAGGGTCGAAATTCGGGTCTGTGTGCATGGAGTTTGTTCTCCCCGTGTTTGATGGGTTTCCTCTGAGTTCTCTGGTTTCCTTCCACAGTCCAAAGACCTGCAGATTACGCTAACTGGTGTTCCCAAATTGCCCTGTGTGTGTGTGTTCTGTAGTAGATCAACACCCCTTCCAGAGTGTGTACCCTACCTTGTTTCCCGAGGTCCCTGGATTAGGCTCCAGGCCTCCCGCGAGCCTGTATACAGGATAAACACCCACCACACAGTACGCTGTGCTGCCTGCCGATGAGGGAAGAGTTTAACGTGTTTAATGTTATGAGGAACCACCTCTAACACAAATGAATATAAATGGATATGTTCAAAATTTTGATATTTACAAAAAGAAATTTCGGAATCAGGGTGGCGGTGCACGAATTGTGCACAACTCTTGGTGGACTGCACAGTTTATTAACACTTCCTGGTAAGCTCTGCCCCCTTCTTCGCTAATGACGTGTACCTTAGCCACGGTAAATAGGGAAACGTTTCAAGGTCTTTACCATGAAGTAAAATCTATTAGCACACATTTAGTAGTGATGACATTAAAATCATAGGATATATACTGAACACCAGTATGTTCATATTTATTTACCTGGAAAATTATTAAACAAGGCAGTTTATTTATTAATTTATTTATTATTTTAATCAGAAGGAGAACGAGGGATGATGGTGTTCACATAAAACCTCATTGGCATTTTATGAATAACCATAATGCTGATGAGGAACGGTTAATTCCCTTCAATTATTATTTTTGTAACTGAAAACTAAAAAACACCTAAAATCCATCAACCCGCTTGGTTTTTTTATTTTTATTTTTTTTAACCATGGCTCCACAGCTGGTAATATTATTAGGCCCCGCCTGCCGCACCCAAACCCCCCCCCCGTCAACCTGAAATGGTGGAAATGCTCGCTTTCCTGTCTCTCTCTCTCTCTCTCTCTCTCTCTCTCTGTCTTTCTGTCTTTGTTTTTTTTTTTTTTTTAGACTTAAATTGTTTAGCATAATTACTTAAAAGGGAAAATCACCAGCACGGGGAAAACTCCATATCACACAGAGCGCTCGCACCAACTCGACACTTTCACACACACATTATTTATTAACACGTCCTACTTCTTTACACATTTTTAATGATGTCAGGTTGCACGACACCTTAATGTTGTCTTAAACATGTATTATTCATACAGTACAAGTACATGCTTAACAGTGTCGAGTTTACAGAAAGGAGAAAGTGTTATAATGTATGTACGTAAAAAAATAAATGTAATAAAATAAATAATAAAAAAGCATTTATACAAATGCCAAGTAAAAGGTAAAATTTTTGAAAATGTTAACTAAAAAAAACCCCAAAAACGTTGATTCTTTGTCGGGTATATATATATCATTAATGTATTTTATTCCTAAAGTTAGACGCTGCACTGTTAAGAACAAAGGCAACAAAAACCTTAAAACTGATTTATGAGGAATGAAAGCCCTTCTGAGATGATTTTTATTAATAATTTTTCAAAATATCTGTATTTAACAAGTGTGAACACAACAGTGATACATTCGTGTAACACGTTTTATATACACACACACACACACACACACACACACACAAACATGGTGCGTGAGCTCTAATTTTCATTTGCACGTTTCCACGCGAGGGTTCGGAGTCGCGCGCCGCAGGAGGAACCCGTCCATGTGGTGTTCCCGCGTGTATGTGGAAAGCTACGCGTCACTGTTCTTTATTCGGTGTTTGTGGCTCGCTCGGGCCGGAGGATATGAAAGGAGAAGTGTTACAGCGATGGCGAGTTGAGGAAAATGTGTACAGGAGTCTCACACGGAGATGTGTTTTTTTTGGGGGGGGGGAAAAAAAATGTGTTTGTTTATCCTGGCAGCTTTAGACACGGCGGAATGTTAGACGAAGTTAAATAAATAAGTAAATAAATAACAAGGTAATGGATGGAAAAAAGGTTTTGGTCCATGGACAGAGAGAGGTCTTTTAGTCATTTAGAAAGTCGCTACCTGTACAGACAGGACTTTAAATAGCTTAGCATGCGCGAGGTGCGTGCTAGCAAACAATTATTCACTAATATTACCTGTAGATTATCTGCTGTGTAGCATTTGTTTGTGGTTGTTGTACTGAAGGCAAGTAGTTAAACACAAAATAATGGACTAATCAAAAGAGATCATGATTTTATGCATTGTGATAAAATAAATGTATTGTGATAAAAAAAAAATATTTTTTAAGGGTTTGCATTTGCTGGTGGCATCAAATCAAATTGGCACCTGGGTATCGTTATATCATCGTATGGGTTGGTCCCTGGCGATTCATCACTACTAATCAATGTGAAATAACTTCGTTCTCAGATAAGACAGGCGAAACACGCTAACTGTTACCCACCTGCTAGCTACGTACATTCTCCAGATCATGCACACTAACAATCTACTGACGCTACTTCCCAGGTTTAAAAAAAAAAAATTCCATAACTTCTCCCCCATTTTTATCAAGATGTTATAATATGTTGTAATATTTGTACATTACGTTCTTGCAAATCTCCACAACAAGTAGCGTGAGTTTGAATCTGAAATGTGCCCCCTACAGGACACATGATGCACCGATGTTTATAAATAGCGTTGATTCGAGGCGTGAGCAGGTCCGTCCCTCGCTGCCTGTATTAGCCATGGCTTCTGTTTTTCTTCTTGTTTGTTTTAGTTTTTGTCGGTGAATTCCTCCTCATTGGGACACGGCGTGCTGGCGGGGTTAGTGACACTTTGCTCAACTTCCAGCGTTAATGTAGTAACAGGAAGTGGCATTTCCGGGCAAAAACTCCCCGAACTAAGCGGGCGGAGTCACAAGGTGTTTAAAAGTGAATCCTGCTGTCTGTGTGTCTGTCTGTCTGTCTATGTTCAGGATAATTGTAAAAGTAATAGTGCCGCAACAAAAAACTATGTAGAATGACTTTGATATTAATATAGCAATAAACTATATCTTAAATATGGTTCAGAAATTGTTTGTCTAACTGACTAATAAACACGTATTTTATAATAAATATAAATATTCATATAAATATTTGAGTGCTGTTTAAAATAAACCAGGGAAATCTTTATATTTATGTTTTATTTATTTAGAAATATATAATGTGTTTATACTGTATAAATGTAATGTATTTTTTTTTCTTAGGGGACAATCATTTTTCATATGTAAAAACTTTATGGTTCAGAGATTTTTATAAATCAGAGGCTTGTAAATGAATCTCAAAAACTTACAAATTGAGACTTTTCCAGGATGCCTTCTTAAAAGACTTTTGCATTCTATTACTGTAGGTTTTAAATTTTTAACATTTTTTTAAAATAATGTGTTAAATTACACCCGATACAATAACAAAAACTACTATGAGGGGCGTTCGAGTCAAAGCAGGACTTTTGATTGTACTGAATAACAGAACTCGGTTTTGAGAGTAAAATCTCCCTTTATTTCTCTATATAATCCTCTAATACACTAATGCACTTATCCCAGTGTTTCACTAGAGCTTGGACACCATCGAGGTAGATAGTTTTCTTAGTATACCAGAGTCATGATCATACAGTCTACTTCACGTCTTAAACCCTGGCCTCCCAGGAACTCCTGTAATGACCCACTCTCACTCATCTTCTATACCGCTTTATCCTGTATTCCGGGTCGAGGGGGGCGGAGCCTATCCCAGGAGACTTGGGGCACAAGGCGGGGTACACCCTGGACAGGGTGCCAGTCCATCTCAGGGCACACACACACACACTTTCACACACTACGGGCAACTAACGCCAATCAGTCTTTGGACTGTGGGAGGAAACCGGAGTACCCGGAGGAAACCCACCAAGCACGGGGAGAACATGCAAACTCCATGCACACAAAGATGGGAATCGAGCCTAGGGTTAGGGTTAGGGTTAGGCGACAGTGCTAACCGCTACATGTGGAAATATGTCTGAGCGGTCTCAGGACTGTACGGGGCATGTGGCAAGCTGGCGATGTTGGACCAGGCGTTCCACTCACTAATTGTTCACGGTGTTCATGAGTGTAGTGGACTTTAAGCCACTTCTGCTGGGATCATCATTTACTGATATACTGTACAGCCTTCTCTTTAAAAGTTTGCACCTCATCACTGGTGCGGAGTCTCATCACTGTACTGTGCTTTAAATCTTCTGTAAACGCCTGTTTTACACCTTTTGTTCACCATAAATTTCAGCACAAGTCCCGTTTTGACTTGAACGCCCCCCTGTATTAAGTAACATTCCGGTAACTCGGGTTTCTTTCCCACATTTACGACACGGTCACAGTAACCGTAACAACACTTTTTTTTTTACTTCCTAATTATTAAGAAATATTTTTTCAGAGCGATGCTGGTCACATGGTACTGTAAATGACAGACATGACCCTCGCACGCGTGGTTGCTATGGTAACGTCTAATCTAATGAAATAGTTTTGTGGCACGGATGCAAGGAAACAAACCTGAAAACATAGTACTGTACGAAGATTGCAGAGTCATGGTGGAGTTCATTCGAAAAAGAAAAACTGAGAGTGGAGTTCCCTTTAATGCAGAAGTTGGCCTAAAACCACATGAGTGTGTGTGTGTGTATGAGAGAGAGGGGAAGATGGTGGTGTCTCTGGTTGGTACCCAGGTCAGAGTGTTCAGTAGAGTACAGGTGTACGCCTCTCTAAGCGCTCGGGTCGCCCTGCTCTCTGATCTCGCGGTTGTTCTGCCAGGTTCAGCGCCACTAATCGTAATGAGCAAATGAAGACTGTGGTTTTACTAAAGAAAAGTAAAACACACTAAAATGAAAAGTGAGGCGCCTGGACACGTTCTTGATACGGATATCTCTGTTCAATGTTTATATTTAGGAAGCGGTTAGAAACAAACCTAAGCTTTGGATTGGTTGCATCGACAGGGTCGCCATCTTGCATGGGTCGAGGTGAAATTGCCTTGGACTCGACCCTGATTTATTATAATTAGGTTATAACAAGATCATTATAGTCCATATGGAATAAGAACAGCAGGTCTCATCTGTGTGTGTGTGTGTGTGTGTGTGTGTGTGTGTGTGTGTGTGTGTGTGTGTGTGTGAGAGAGAGACAGGAAAGGCCTCAGCTGCACTGTGCAGTTTTGTGTTTCCTGCTTTCCCTGCTCAGACTGGTCAGTTCACCCACAGACTGTGTGTGTGTGTGTGTGATGGAGAGTGGTTTCCTCCCAATTTAACCCAGAACATTTAGCAGGAGTGTACTGCATTTTTCCTCTAAATTTTCACTATAGTTAGCTGACAAGTGCAGGGTTTAGAGAAAGAAAATAAATGTGGTGTCCCGTTTAACGTTCACTGTGGCTTTATGAGAGGAGGAAGGGTGTGTGTGTGTGTTTCAATGAAGAAAGACAAGGAGACAGGAAAAGCGTTATTAGCTTTACACTTTCTTTAGCCAGCGAGTTTGGAAAGTCGCTCACCCATGTGTATCCCCCCCCCCCCACCCTGCAACCCCCCACCCCCCTTTCAGACAGGAATTAACTAAAAACAACATGTGAATAGAGTTATTTTGGTACATTTGCAGACTTTTTCAGTCAAACCTAGCAAAAACGTTTAGTTTGTGTTAAAAAATTTACTTTCCAAAATGACTTTTTTTTTTTTTTTTCATCACAGATATCAGAACGAAATTCCAGGATTTATTATGACGCACCAGAGTAATTTATTGATGTACACTTCTAATTCCTGATTAGATCAAATGGAGTCCTTGTGTGTTCTCTATCTCTGTTTGCGGTCCTAGTCAGCGAGAAGACGCTCGGGTCCGAGAGCGTCTGGCCAAAGTGGTGTTGGTCAACCGCAGTACGATCTCGATTCAGCTCTGAATCAACTCACCTGAAGAAAGTGAATCAGAGAATCAGATGCTCTGTGTGTTATGGATTTTGGTGTTTTTTGCTTGTATTTGTACACAAGATGCTAAACTAAGCCAAAGTACAGAGCTGTAGTTTTGCAGAAATGCAAAACACTCCGATGTTAAACTAGTGCAAGCCAAAGAGCAAACGGTCCAAAAGTATCAATTTCACTCTGATTCAGACTCAACACGCAAATAAAAAGGTGTGAAAACACACTGAAAGTTGTCAGTTTGTCAGCAGGCCGGTATGTTAAGTTTAGAACGGTTAAATTTGTGGCCATTGCTTTAAAAAAAAAAAAGTTTGCATGTTAATATTTGGAGGAGGTTGATATTGTGAGTCTGTGCGGTGTGTGTGCATGTGTGAAGCTGACACAAACACGGCTGCATGTTGAATGTGATGAAATGTACCACTCACACCACTCAAGACTCCAGATGTGGTTCTTCAGCCAAAATGTTTTTATGCTTCTTTAAAAAGTTAAATTATTTTACTTTTACACTGGAGATACAATGCTAATGTAGTGAACACGTAAAGTTTAGCCTTAAGTGACCTAATCACATAAATCTCACACACATTTTTCATTTTTAGTTTAGCTTTACACTAGTATTATAATCTAGTTTAATTTTTACACTTTTTTTGTTTTTGTGTGTAGATTTACACTTTTTGTTTGGTGTTTAGCATTACTATTGCATTTGTTAAGTTTTTATTTTTACTGTAGTACTGATCTGAATGCATTTTAGATATTAAAAGTATACTTTTTTTTTTGTTTGTTTTGTTTCACAGCGGAGTTTACACCTTACACTTCAATTTGTTAATTTTGCTTTTGCCTAGTTTAGCCCTACTTTTTAGTTTGTAGTTTAGTTTTACTAAGTTTATTTTTTTTACGCTTTGTTGTAACCTTTGGTTGTATGATTCAACTTTTAGTTTTCTAGTTTGGTTTTACACAATTTCTAGTTTTGGTTTTACACACTTTACACTTGCTAGTTACATTTTACATAGTTTTGTTCAGATTTTTTTTAGTGGAGCTTTATACTCCGCTACACTTTAGGACATGGTTTAGTCTTTAGTCTACACTTTGTTTCATTTTTTTACATTTAGTTTAGCCGTAAATTTTAGATTGTAAATTAGTTTTACACATTTGATCAGCTTTTGTTTGTTGTTTAATTTAACCGCACACTAATTTGTAGTCTTATACTTTGTTCTTGGTTATGGTTGTATAGTTCTGCTTTATGTTGTAGTTTCTAGTATAGTTTAACACCTTTTCTTAGTTCAATTTATCTTTAAATTAGTTATTAGCTTAGACTCTCAATTTCATTTAGCTTTTGTTTGTTGCTCTTTAGTCTTGACACTGTTTTCCTTTAGGTTAGGTTTACGCTAGGGTTTGCAGTTCAGGTTTAGACTTCGATTCTGATTTTGTTTGTTGTTGTTTAGTTAACTTTACACTTTTGTAGGTGTTTTGTAGGTTAATTTTACTTTTTTCCTCAGCTTGTGTTTGTGAGGTTAATGTTCATGCTTTAGTTTGTAGTTTTTATACTTTAACTTTTTAGTTAGGTGTTAGTAATGAAATGACATCACATTTATACTTATTTAAAAACAGTCAGGGAAAAAATAACAGACTTTAATGAGCAGACTTGGTCTTTTCCCTTCTTGTTTATTGGATGATTCTGAATGTGTGTGTGTGTGTG
>JAQQZT010000015.1:1713370-1724492 GCA_030068275.1 Clarias platycephalus | reverse complement strand
ATGTACACACACACACTGTCATGGTAATTAATTAAGTAATTAGTAATCTGATATGCCGATACTGTAGATTATCAAGATTTTTTTTTTCTTTTTTCAAAAACATCATAATCATGTGACCGGTGTCATTAATCTGCACCATAATTCAATTTATTTGTAAAAATCCTCAAATGTTTAAAATGTTAAAAAAAAATTTTTCCCTTAATTAAAAGTGTTAATTAAAATACCAATTTGATGATAAAATTTAATTCATAAACAAAAGGCAGTTGAAGGTTGTTATTAATGCATTTATTTTATCTATCTTTTTCTACATTTAATTTAATTTTATTGCTGTTTAACTGTTGGTCAGAAACAAAAGCTTAATTCATCTTTC
The DNA here is from genome assembly GCA_030068275.1 of Clarias platycephalus. Classification (NCBI taxonomy): domain Eukaryota; kingdom Metazoa; phylum Chordata; class Actinopteri; order Siluriformes; family Clariidae; genus Clarias; species Clarias platycephalus. The sequence continues at coordinate 1,724,122 of JAQQZT010000015.1, read as the reverse complement.
TGCACTCCTGAAGTCACGTAAAGTTATTAATGACTAAAATCCTTATTATAATAATATTTCAAACATCCTCCAGCCTTATTGTCAAGTAAATAAATGTAAACAATATTACGATACGTAATTGAGATGTTTATTTGTTATAAGAAATATGGGGTTATATTGAACAGTAAAAAAAATAAAGAATAAAGAAATAAAATGTATGTAGGTGTAATTATATGAAGATTTACTTACTTTGATTAAATAAATATGAATAATAAATCTGGTTCAGTTTATGGAACTTATGCTTATGGAAATCGTGTGTGTGTGCGCGCATGTGTGTGTGTTGCAGTGGACTGCTGGGATGGTCCTGATGGGATGCCGGTCATCTATCACGGCCACACACTCACCACCAAGATCAAGTTCTGTGACGTTCTCATAACCATCAAAGAGCACGCCTTCGTCACGTCCGAGTGAGTGTCCAAGATGTGGAACTGTGTCTGTCTGTGTCTCTGTGTGTGTCTGTCTGTGTTTTTCATTATTTAAATAATAATTTGTATTTATAATATAAATTAGTACCTGATTTCATTCCTACACAAAATATTTAAGATTTATGAATGAGGTAATTGTATTACTGCACTATCCAGCAGGGGGCAGTAGGTATAGATTCTATGTTAGAAGTATAAAAAGATTGAATCCTGTTGTTGATGTGAAGTAACACTATAAGTTTATCATCTCACAAAGAATGTAAAAGCACATCTAGTGTAATCGAGTTGCAGTAGAAGTAGCTGAACAAGATCACTTTTTATTTTTTTATTTATTTAGACATTTGTTTCAACAAACATCGCCAAGTGAATCTCATCTCTATGGTGTTGCTTAAACAAATATCGTCGTTATGTTGATTTAAACACATTGTTTTTTTCTCTTGTGTTGCCATGGAAATTTTATTTGTAAATGATTTTGTTTTTGCTTGTAGATTTCCCATAATTCTCTCCATCGAGGACCACTGCAGCATCGTGCAGCAGAGGAACATGGCGACGTACTTTAAGAAGGTCTTCGGTGAAATGCTCCTGACCAAAGCGGTGGACATTTCTGCAGACGGACTTCCGTCACCCAATCAGCTCAAGAGGAAGATTCTGATCAAGGTCAGCACTCGGTGTGGAATTATGGGGAAAAAATATTCACTTGATCTGCGGATACCTGCATGGGACCTGGGAGAAAAAATACCTGCTATTCAGACACTGTACACGATACAGTTATGATGATGATGATGATGATATCAGGGGTCACAGATTTGACAGCTGCATGATTTGTCACAAATGTAAATCCGACACGGGAATAGAGTGCCTGTGCTGTTGGGGAAAGACCGGAATCATGGTTGCCACATACCAACGCTCCAAATTGTTTGGTTTTCCAATGAGTTTGTTTGCTGTATTTGAACAGTTGCAATCATCCACGTCCAAAAAAAACAACAACAACAACAATAAAAAACACCACCACCATACCATACCAACCGTTTGGGACACTATTACAACTAAGCAACACCACAATCAGCTTAGCAACCACCAACCACATGAAATATCTTAGCGTTCCACTAGCAACATCTCAGTAACCACAACACCTTAACAACCATCCGGAATGGCCTAGGAAACCACCTGCCTATGGTTTTTTCCTTATAGGAGTTAACATGCTCGTATTTATACGGTAGAAGATTCCTTAGCAATTTCCCTTAATACAACCTAGCAACCACCTGTGGAAACAGTAACTTTCTGGGCGCTAGTTGCAGCCTCCGTACAACATGCCTGCAACCAAATTGGAGTAACTTAGCAACCACCTAGCAACATAACTCTCTCTAGCAAAAGTTATTAATATGATAGCAACCACCTAGCGACATTCTAGCAACTGAATGTAATGCTATAGCAACCACCTAGTAACAATCTAGCAACCGTTAGTAATATTGTAGCAACCACATTTACATGTAGGCATTTGGCGGACGCCCTCATCCAGAGCGACTTGCATTCATTTGACTTACATCAGTTGAGAGTTAAGGGCCTTGCCCAAGGGCCCAACAGGGACAACTTGGTGGTCGTGGGATTTGAACATGAGACCTTCTGAACCGTAGTCCAATGCCTTAACCACTGAGCTACCCCTGACCCTGATCCCTGACTTCTGACCTAGCAACATTCTAGTAACTGTATGAAATACTATAGGAACCACCTAGCGACACTCTAGCAAACATATGTAATACTATATCAAACCCCTGGCAAAACTCTGGCAACCTTATGTAATGTAGCAACCATCTTGCAACATGACCCCTTGGATTACCATGAACAACCATCATGCAACACCCTAGCGACCATCTAGAAACAGCTTAGCAACCACCTGGTATAAAATCTGTAACTAAGTTAATGGTTTAAATTTCAAACCTTCATCCATCTAATGTTTTAACATGAATGAGTGACGCGGTGTAGATCTGTTTATATTTCGTAGTGTGTTTGGTGGTCTTGCTATTTGTGTGTTTGGTTTTTGGTGTTAACCACAGAATTGCTTCCTCTTTATCTTGTCTTGTCTTTGCCTTGTTTTCTCACTGTCCCTTTTAATAACATCACTCGTTACTACACACTCGTTCACATCAACAGCACAAGAAGTTAGCAGAAGGAAGTGCGTACGAAGAGGTTTCCACGTCCACGCCGTACTCGGAAAACGACATCAGCAACTCCATCAAGAATGGAATCCTGTTCCTGGAGGATCCCATCAACCACGTAAGAACCTGGCTCTGTTTCTCCTCAGTGCAGATCCATGTTGCTCATCATCTTTAATTCTCGAACTGTCTAAAAGCTTGGTTCACTTTGCGGTGTAGGAGTGGTACCCGCACTTTTTCGTCCTGACGAGCACTAAGGTCTACTACTCGGAGGAAACCACCAGTAACCAAGGCAACGAGGACGAGGAGGAACATCGCGAGGTGAGCGGACTTTTGAAAATCTTCTTGTCTGCGTAGTGATGATAACGGTTTAAGGAACAGGAGGTTTAAGGAGGTGATGTGATCAAGCGGATCCGCTGTTACCACAAAGTAACCGCACGTCCAGCAACAAATGTACCACAACAACTTGTAGATTTTTACACAATGCACTTTGTAAATGCACCATTTATAGTTACCTTTTGAATACTTTCTCTTTTTTTTTTGTCTTTTGAAGTTAAAAAGGATTTTTTTGTTTTGTTTTTTATCCAATTATGTTAAGTTACATCTTCACTTCTGATTGTTACAAAACACTGATACTGGAGACTCCTTCCATAAATGTTAAATGAATGTGTTTGTTTTATCCATTTACGCTTAGAAATTGTTGTAATCTTCCCTTCTGATTGAGCCGTTGCTATAGAAACGATAACACTATAGAACGAGTGCATCAACATAAACCTGCGGTTCTGACCAAGCAGATGTTCTATGAAATTAATCAACAACTTCTGACCAATCAGAATCCAGATCTCAACATTGCTGTGTGTATAAAAAGTTATAATCATTCAGAAATTTACACGTAAAATGTTCTATCTGAAGTTAGTGCTCTAAAATCCACGCAGTTGTCAGATAAGCCCTTTTAAAAATCTTCATCGCTTCAGGAAGGAACTCTTGATCTTTCTCAGTGAGAAACGCAGCCAGTGTCTTTCTCATATTTGTCTGTGATCTCCCGATCCTGTCTCTCCAGGTTGGGAACGGTATGGATCAGCACGTCAGCGAGAAGTGGTTCCACGGGAAGCTGGGCGCGGGCAGGGATGGCCGTCAGATCGCCGAGCGTCTCCTCTCGGAGTACTGCCTGGAGACCGGCGCTCCGGACGGATCGTTCCTGGTTCGGGAGAGCGAGACATTTGTGGGAGACTACACTTTATCTTTCTGGTAAGATTTCACAATGTGATCATCATGAATTGTACCCAAGTTAGTTAGACGTTCCACGAGTGATGATATACAGCATAACAGCACTGTAAGGTTTAACTGTATACATCACTCTTGTTCTACAGTCATTAATTACACTAACTGGCGGTGCAGCCGGCGGTCTACTGTAAGTAGGTTTGTCCGGCTGTGATGCGGTCGTAGACACGAGGACGCATCCTGAGTACTGAAGATGTCACAGCTGTGCTGATATTCAGAAAGTGCTTCATGACTGGGTGTGAATGTGGGTTTTGTCAGGCAGCTGCTCTCTCCTCAGTACTGCGGACCGTACAGACCTACTCTCACCCACGCTGAGACACTTCTATTTAAAACTCCTATGGATTCTTATTGAAATTCGAGAAAAGCTTAGTAAAATTTGCTGTAGACTTGTTTACTTGTCATACTAAATATTCTTTCTTTTTCTTCTTCTTTTTTTTTTTACAATAAATGTTTTAGATTATTTTATTAATATTTAAATTGATGTCTCACTCAGGGGTTTATACAAAACTGTTAATATGAAATTTAGGGCTGTAGCTATCGAATATTTTGGAGTATTCTAACAAAAATTTAATCGAGTAATCGGATAAAATGTACTTTTGCTTAATTAAACAGCAATGTAAAATATATAAGAGAAACAAAGATTAACTGGTTTTCCTTTTAGAAAGATCTACTTTTATTTTTTAAATGCATACAGCATGTGATCAAAAATAAACATTGTCATTATTCACAATAGAAGGAAGAGCTTAAAGATGATGGAGATGAATTAAGTGCATTACAGTGCTATATATTCTTATTTTAAAGCTTTTTCTCAGAAGCAAAAACAAAAAAATTAAGGTATTTCAATTGACTTTAAGTATCAAAAAAACTAAGGCACATTGAAATAAATAATTATACAAAAACACTAAGTTGTGCAACTAAACCTTCAGGACTAAAAGTTTCTAAATCTACAGCTCAGGAGTAACATATAAACCTTTACTGATAATTTCTGTCGTTTTCTTTTGCTGGTTTCTTCTTCTCTTGGCTCGCTGATATTTTTATCGCTCCTTTCTATTTTGCATTTTGTTCGTTCCTGCAACAGAACGCTCCATCAAATCAATACACAGCGAACTGTTTGCGTCTCTTTCCGCTTTGTGGGTGACGTAACCGCTTCTTCTTCGTCAGTGTTTAGTGGCGGCTTGTATCCGGACGCGCGCTGTGTCACACCAGACAAATAATTGAGCAAAAACATAACGCAAGCTTTTGTTTCGGCCCTAATTTACCGGTTATTTAATTATCTCTCTCTGTGTGTGTGTGTGTGTGTGTGTGTGTGTGTGTGTGTGTGTGTGTGTGTGTTGGTGCGCCCCAGGCGTTCAGGTCGTGTTCAGCACTGTAGGATTCACTCTCGCCAGGAAGCCGGAAGCCCCAAATTCTACCTGACGGACAACCTGGTGTTCGACACGCTCTTCGCCCTCATCACACACTATCAGCAGGTGGCGCTGCGCTGCAATGAGTTTGAGATGAAGCTGACGGAGCCCGTGCCTCAGACCAACGCTCACGAGAGCAAAGAGTGAGTGTGACGTGCTGAAAAGTCCGGTTTAGAGGAAGAGTGCCAAAAGTTTAGCTTTGTGAATCTTTTATTGTTTATTAAAATTCTTTACGCGGTATTGGCACGCTGTAAGCCATTAGCGTGTTATTAGCATGTTATTAGCGTGTTATTAGAGACACAAGTGTGCTGTACTGACTGGCTGCGGTGTTCCAGGTGGTATCACGCGTGTCTGACCCGGAGCCAGGCGGAGAACATGCTGATGAGGGTGCCGCGTGACGGAGCCTTCCTCGTGAGGAAGAGGACGGAGTTAAATTCCTACGCCATCTCTTTCCGGTAAATTCTTTTTTTCTTCCTCTATTTTATCTCTCCATCTTTCTCAAACTTTACATTCTTATTAAAGCGCTCCCTCTCTTTCTCTCTCTGTCGGTCTTTGACATTTTGTCTTTCTTTTCTTTTGCCTATTTTTCTCTCTTTTTTTTTTTTTTGTTGATCTCTTTTTCTCCATCCCTCTATTTTTGGGTTATTGTCTCTGAATTTTTGACATTTTCACTCCTTTTTTCCCCCCTATCTTTATCTGTCCATTTCTAATTCTTTCTCTTTATACATGTCCCTCTGTGTTTCTGTCCTGGCTTTTTTTTTTCTGTCCGTTTCTCCCTCGGTCTCTCCATCTCTTTTTGTTCCTCTGTCTTTCGTTATGTCTCTCTCTTCGTGTCCTCATCTATTTTTCCCTCTTATTTCTACTCTTTCTCTGTCTTTATCTTTGTGTAATTCTCTCTCTCTCTCTCTCTCTCTCAGAGCGGAGGGGAAGATTAAACACTGCCGTGTGCAGCAGGAGGGACAGACGGTTGTTCTCGGTACCTCAGAGTTTGACAGTTTGGTGGATTTGATCAGTTACTATGAGAAACACCCGCTGTACCGTAAGATGAAGCTGCGTTACCCCATCAACGAGGAGACACTGGAGAAGATCGGAACTGCTGTGAGTGACACACACACACACACACACACTCTCTTTCCAATTGATGTGGAACAAAATGGTGTAATGACACAAAAAATCTGTCTGCCTGTGCTGTGTCCCGTCTGTCTGCCTGTGCTGTGTCTCCTTGTCTAATTGTTTGTCTGCACTCCCTGCATGTTGTTTTTGTCTTGTCTGCATGTCTGTTGTCTGTCTGCATCTGTCCTCTTGTCTAAATGTCTGTCTGCTCTCTTTGCGTGCGTTTGTCTCCACTTACATGTCTGTCTTCTTGTCTTAATGTCTACCTGCATCCTTTGTATGTCTTCCTTTTTGTCTACATGCCTGATTGCCCCCTCTGCGTGTCGCCTGCTCCATCTTCATGCCTGTCTTCATCGTCTGTTTGTCTTTCCGCACCTTCTGACCACCTTTTTGTCTGTGTGTCTGCGTCCTATGCGTGTCTGTCTGGTCTACCTGTCTGTGTGTCTATTTGTCTCCGCTTCTCCACTTACGTGTCTGTGTCCTTGTCTAAATGTCTGCCCCTAACCTTCCTCATGTTTTTGTCTGCGTGTCTGTCTGTGCCCTCTGTGTCTGTCACACTATGTGTCTGCGTCTGTGCCCATCTATGTGTATCTGTGTACAGGAACCGGACTATGGCTCCCTGTATGAAGGACGGAACCCGGGTTTCTATGTAGAAGCCAATCAAATGCCTACGTTTAAGGTAATACATTTTAAATTTCAGTTTCTCGAGTTGTTAGTTGTCCTTATTTAGAGAGTTGACTCACTCTGTGTGTGTGTGTGTGTGTGTGTGTGTGTGTGTGTTTACACAGTGCACTGTGAAAGCAATGTTCGAGTATAAGGCTCAGCGTGATGACGAGCTCTCTTTCAGTAAAAACGCCATCATTCAGAACGTAGACAAACAGGAAGGAGGCTGGTAAGTGAGACGTGTCATGTTTTTTATTTTTTATTTTTTATTCATGAAACAGTACATCTGTATTTTTTAAAAATGTAACTGTAAATCTAAAAAGAAGTCGTCTGGAAAGTTTATAACGTCTCGTTAAAAGTCTTTACGAGGTCTGGAGGTTTATCGTTTTTGATGAGGTGAGAGTCAGGACTCTGAGTGTGTGTGTGTATGATGTCACCAGAAATACACCAGCTCATATTATAAAGTATAGTGATATATTTTATAGTACTGTGTAGTGTTGTATAGTTTTATGTAGATCATGTATTGTATAGTATAGTGTTGCATTGTGCAGCATGCAGTATAGTGGAGTACCATATTGTGTAACATAAGATAGAATAATACTGTGTAGTATCGTGGTACTGCGGTACTTGTTGCGTACTATAGTATTTCTTTTAACTGTGTGAAGCACAGTTGACGATTGTTAAAAATGCTAAACAAATAAAAGTTAATCGAATTGAAGTATAGTATATTGTATCATATGGTATAATGTGGTATTGTGTAATGGAGTTTGGTGTAGTACTGTGTTGTCCCATGTAGTACCTTGAGGTGTGGTGTAGTACCATGTAGTTGAATACACTATATGGTGTAGTACTTTGTGATATAATATAATATGGTGCAGTTCGTTGTAGGTTAGTATGGTGTAGTACCATGAGCTGTAGTCCAGTATGGTGTAGTACCATGTAGTATAGTACATTATGATGTGTTACTGAGTAGTGTGGTATAGTTTGGTGGGGTACCTTGAGATGTAGTGCAGTATGGTGTAGTTACTGTATAGTGTAGTAGCATGTAGTGTAGTAAAGTATGGTGTAGTAACATGTAGTGTAGTACAGTGTGGTGTAGTAACATGTAGTGTAGTAACATGTGGTGTAGTAACATGTGGTGTAGTAACATGTGGTGTAGTTACTGTATAGTGTAGTAACATGTAGTGTAGTACAGTGTGGTGTAGTAACATGTGGTGTAGTAACATGTGGTGTAGTTACTGTATAGTGTAGTAACATGTAGTGTAGTACAGTGTGGTGTAGTAACATGTGGTGTAGTAACATGTGGTGTAGTAACATGTGGTGTAGTGCAGTATGGTGTAGTTACTGTATAGTGTAGTAACATGTAGTGTAGTAACGTGCGGTGTAGTACTTTCTGATGTAATATTGTATACTGTGGAACAGAATGGCGTAGTATTTTGTGGTGTACTATGGTGTAGTACAGTGTGGTGTTACATTACACAGTGTGTAGTGTAGTGCAGTATAGTGTAGTTTTTTTTTGTGCTGTAGTGCAATATGGTGTACTATCGCATAGTGTAGTGTACAGTTATAATGTAGTTCTTTGTGGTGTAGTATTGTGTATTGTAGTACGTTTCTGGTTTAGTTGTTTAAGGTGTATTGTCGTACTGTATGGTATAACAGTGGACTACCATGTTATGTAGTATTGTATATTGTAATCAACTATGCTATAGTGTAGTGCAGTATTACACAGTGTAGTGTTGCTTTGAGTAGTATAATAGTGTGTGTGATGGTGGGGGGGGGTATGTGGTGTCAGGGATTTACACTGGTGTAGTCTGGTACTAAATCCATCAGATGCAGGTGAGAGTGAGGCTGCTGGAGACACACTGTGGAAAAACCTTTTTTTTTTTTTCCCTATGTGCTTTATTGTCGAAGTGTTTGTTTTTATTGCTATACATTGTTTTATTTTATAATCTGTTACAGCACCTGAATGTAAAGATTTTTACAGTTCATTAAATAACACCGCGCCATACACACACGCGTCAGGCTGAGGGTCAGAGCTAAAGCTGCGTTTAAACTGATGATTTTTACCAGCTGTGTTTATAGTGTCTTGTTTTCTTAGGTTTGTGTTAATGTGTGTGCGTGTGCGTGTGTGTGTGCTGCTGCCCACAGGTGGAAAGGTGACTTTGGGGGAAAGAAGCAGCTGTGGTTTCCTGCTAATTATGTAGAAGAGATCAGCCATACAGCACTGGAACCGGACAGAGGCGTGAGTTTTAGACACACACACACACACACACACACACACACACACACACACACACACACTGAGAGAGCAAAGGAAAATACTTATTTATAGTTCGGTAGCATTTCAACTCTGTTCTAAGTTGAAGTCATTTTAAAGAACAGTTTTTTTTTTTTTTAATGAGGTTTATTGCATGTGCTGTTTTTAATTGTGGCCTCACCCCGTGTTGTTTTGTTCTTTGTCCTGTTACACACACACACACACACACACGCTGCAGGCGGCAGAGAACAGCCCACTTGGAGACCTCTTGAGAGGAAGTGTGGACGTGTCTTCCTGTCAGATCGGTGAGTTTGTCCTTCTACTCCATGTCATGGCGCCCTCTAGTGGAAATCGTTAATCTTTCAATGTAAAACAAGTGCATTTACACAAACCTGCTCTAGCTCCTGTTAAATAGAAAAATCAGACCAATCAAGATTTTAAGCAGCACTGTAGTGTGAAGTGCTTTAACATACAGACTGTTTTTTATTATTATTATTATTATAACGACTCCTCACTCTCTCTCTGTCTCTGTCTCTGTGTCTCTGCAGTGGTGAGGACTGAGGGGAAAGGCAGCCGGCCCCACGTGTTCTCGTTGATCCCCATGGGCTCTCTGCGCTCGGGCACCGTGCTGGACGTGGCTGCGAGCTCTCAGGAGGAGCTGAAGGACTGGGTGACGAAAATCCGTGAGGTCACAATGACATCAGAGGCCAAGGTCAGAGACTTACAAATGACATGTGTGGAGAGGGACGGGTATAGAGAGAGAGAGAGAAAGAGAGAGAGAAGCAGGCGGACATACAGGAAGAAAAGACGGACAGACTGATTGACAGGCAGAGAGACAGACTGAGGCACAGACACAGAAGGACTGAGGGGCAGACACGGACAGACTGAGACAGTCACATTAGTGTGTGTGAGAGAGAGGGAAATATCACTGGACAGAGACGGGGAGAGGAAAAGATGGACAGACAGACGTAAACTGAGAGTGAGACAGACGAGGAGTTCCATTGTTTATCTAATCGCGCAGACAGAATGTAGATTTTGATCAAATCTGAAACAAACGTTTTGACTCTAAAGTGAGTGAAGACTTTAACATGAGCGATTTGATGAAAGTGAAGTGTGTGTGTGTGTCTCTGTTTCTCAGCTGGAAGAAGGGAAGATGATGGAGAGGAGGAAGAAGATCGCACTGGAGCTCTCAGACCTGGTGGTGTACTGCAGACCCGTTCCCTTCGACGAGGACAGTAAGGGCTCTGACACACACACACACACACACGGACACACTTAAAGAAACACTTCAGCTTCAAAAACACATTTATACACTTCTCTATTGAAGAGGAGGTGTGGCCTAAAGTTTAGAGGCGGAGTTGGTTGGTAAAAGGGATCGCACTGGTATTTGTCTTCAACAAATTGAATTGTCTTCAATATAT
>JAQQZT010000015.1:1693570-1706292 GCA_030068275.1 Clarias platycephalus | reverse complement strand
AAAATATATAAAAATATATAATATTTATTCTGGCTCTGCTGTGTACCGGAGAACAGCTGCAGCTGATCTGCTCTCAAAGAGCTCCTCCTCCTCCTCCCTGTATGTCGTTTATTTAAACGCCGAATTTTAACTTCCATAACGTGTTCCCCTTTTTCTCTTCTTTTTTTTCCGTACGTGTCTAACACAAGGGCTTGGCTTCTTCTTCTTCTATTTTCTTTTCTTATTCGTGCTCTCTTCTTCCCATAGACTGAAGCGTTCACCCCCTCCCCCCTATGATGTTTTCCTTTCTTTTCCTCTTTTCCTTTTTTTTTTTTTTTTCTTTCCTCCAGTCGAGCGGAAATCCCGGCAGCCGTAAAAACCGAGAGCTCAGGAAGAAGCAACCCCGGCCTGATTTTTTTTTTTTTGGGGATTCTGTCAGGCTTCAGAAAAATGGGACCAGGCAGAGGCTTTTTAAAAAATTTTTTTTTTTTTTTTTTTTTTTAACGCATCATCTTTATTTTTTATGTAACGTTATGATTGTCAGATTGATTTATAAATTCTTTTTTAGTCAACTAAGAGGGACCAGAACGTTGGAAAGGAAACCATGTTGTTGTTTTCCATCACTTCGTTGGGAATCTGCTCACGTTTCATTTTTAAACGTCATGTGAACAAAAACTTTAAACATCTCAGCTCACTGTTTTTTTCGTTTCCTGTTCACACGAGTCTGATTTAAAAAATATGTATATATTTATTTTTCGGATCGATTTGCCATTTCGTGCCGTACACGCTTCCTAAAGTTACAAACTGCACCTTTAACCTTGTAATCATAAACTGTGTTCATCTTTCTGACCCTGAAATTAGCTCCGCCCCTTCCACCCTCACTACAACCTACATCTAGTTTCTTGTAACAAAACAAACAGTTGTCATTTCGAACATCGCTCGCCTCGCAGGCACTACAGGGCTGTAAAAAAAATAAATTAAAAAACCCACAAACTGCTCCTTTAAACCACAGCTCGTTAGCGCGTGCATGCATAATTTATTCAAGATAAGATTAGCCATAGAATGTAAATCGCGACTCTGGTTCACGCGGACACATTTTTGTTTGAGTTTTCATCATCGGTTAAGGTTTTTTCCGGGACTGTGAAACATTACATTGTAAAAAATACACTGATCGCCGCTTTAAGCATTTTAGTGAGCAATTATTGTTTTTTTTTTTACCCGAGGACCAAATGGAGAGCGACACTGTAAACTACCCGCGCTCGCTGTACTTCAGAGCGAATTCAGTAACACGAGTGCAAGTACTCGGAACGATGGGATTGGTTCAAGTTTAACTTAAAACGCTGCTGTTTATTATTATTCCTTCTTAATTAAAACATGAGCAGGAAAGGGGGCGGGGCTTTGGTTCTATACGGTTTGTTTAAGAGGAAACAGGAAGTGCGTTATAATGATATTCTTCACGTGGGATTCTGTCCGTGTTCTGAGCTCTGGGTTGTTGCGTAATCCTGATCTTCAGCTGAAACAGGAACAAGAAACGTTCCACTTCCTGTCTGATCTAAAAGTGGATGAGTTTAAGGGAGAAAGAGGTTTTTTTTTTTTTTACCCCACCGTTATTTTCTTTGTAGTTTCTGATCTAGAACTCTGCGCTGTGTAAATCTCTCCTGCATCTCTCTCTCTCTAGACGTCTGCTCTGACGTGAGAGAACGTGTACATACAGTATATATACATATTTATACATTACTGACAGACGGACATGTACGCTTCATTTCAGACATTTTGTTACGATGATGCTCTTATTTACAAAACAAAGCCTTTTTTCTGTAATGTGCCTACGCTATATTATATTATATTATATTATATTGAGATGGGGAACAGAGGGGGAAACATTTTAATTTTGCCTTTCATATGGAACATATTCAAGCCTGATTAAATAAAGTATTCAACAAGGATGGCTTTTGTGTTTAATTGTGCTTATTAAAAAAAATTTAATGCAAATTTTTAAATGTATTTATTCTGCAAATATCTGTAAAAATTATACAACAACCCTAAAGAGTATTCATAACGGTGAAACACTTTAAACAATCATGACGGTTTTTCTTCTTTTTTCTTCCTCCTCCTCTTCTTTTTTTTATTACTGCTGTCAGGAAAATGTACACAAAGGCAATTGAACTACAGAATACGGATAAACGTCTCCTACTGTAGGTGTTCATAATTTTTCTCTCTTTTAAAACAAAAAAAATTATGTCCAGCTGTGCAGCATCAATCGCTCCACGTACCGCAAACCTACACGGATGACTTCTGTGCCCAGTTAGCACACGTCCGTACGATCTCTCTTTCCGGTCTCCTTAGACCTGAAATGTTCCTCTCGCTCGATTTAAAAAAAAAAAAGGGCCGTAGTGATAAAAAGAATCTCATGACACGTTTTGTTGAGTTAAAAAAAAAAAAAAAACATGGAAAAAAAATACACAGAAGGACGTCACGTCGAGTGCTGGATTCTTCAGCGATCTACAGTAAAAAGGCCTCCTGTGGTGGACGTCCTACAGCGAGACGTGTCTGTCACTCTCTCTCACACACACACACACACACACGTACGCACACTTGCTCGCTCGCTCACTCACTCGCTGGCTCATGGTCCCGCACACGGCCGCTCTACTCGTCACACTCTGAAAAACAATCAGAACAGATGTTTATTAGTAAACCTCCTATGCACTGGCTTTGTTTTTCCATGGCGTCATTACGTCCCTGTGTAGAGACGTCTCTACTTTCCCAGCAACTTTTCTAGTGGCAAAAAAAAAAAAATGCTAGCTGCAAACACAACAATGGTGAACTTCAACATGGTTTTTCTCCAGTCTTTATTATTACTAGAAAGCATTTGAGTCGCCCATTGCATATTAAATCCAATTTTTAAAAGATGGCGGTCACAAACATTTATTTGCCCACGATAATCCGGCTCCCGGACCGTGACATAAGCGGTTCTTTGTTCTAGCCCAGCAAAGTGTTGGTGCCGCCATGGAAACAACACTTTCCAAATTTTTTCCAGATTTTTCCCCCCCTAATTTAGTCGTTTCCAATTCCTCCCTGTCACTAGGGGGCTCCCACATTAAGGCTACAACTACCAGTCAGCCAAGGAGGACCAAAAACTATCACGTGTTTCCTCCGAGCCACATGATGGCACTGACCGCATCTTTTCGAACTGCTCACACACGGCCTCAGGACAGCGCTATCCGCTTGCGTGAGCTCGCACACGCCCGTGATTGGCTGTAGAGCTGTGATTGATTGAGAGCGCTATGTGCATCGCATCCCATCCCACCCCGCTGAGAGAGCTCGGCCGATCGGCTCTCTACAGGCCCTTGGCATGGAACCAACGCTTTATCTGGTCCGAGATCGGGCTGTGAACTGGCTCCGGAACCGCTTTGGTGGAAAAGGGGTAAAACTGAGTATGTGGTATTTGATGCTGTTTAAGCCTACAGTTTGGCCATTTTTGTGCTTCTGGTGATTAAATCATGTTTCACACACAAGATTTTTTCCATTAGTATTATAGTCACTTGATTGCGTAAGACACAGAGCCTAATTTCCTTCAATAAACACTCAGGCTCTCGGTGAGGGAAATAGATAAGACTTTCTGATGAGGTGTGTGTGTGTGTGCGCGCTTCCAGGTTTTACTCACCACTCAAGAATGTGTTGCGTCACATACTTTGATTTTATGTATGAGAAAAGGAAAAAAAAATCTAGCATGATTTCATCCAGATCAGGTTGGGTTTGTCGAGGGGGTTTGAGACTATAAAAGCTATAAATGTTTTATTGAATTCAGTGTTTCTCCCAGCAGCGGGTCGTGTCTATCACACACTGTAAACACTCGGAGAACCTTTTAAATCCTGATGCCTGTACATAATGTAATTTTTGACTTGCCTCTCCTAACACAATGCATTTTCCAATTTTTTAATAAAACCAAACTTGGATCTAAAATAGAAACATTTTTACGCTGCTGTTATTCACATTTGAATCTAAAGATAGTGCTGTAGGATGGAGGGAAATAAAGAGGAAAAAAAATACTCATACACACACACGCTGCCTGTCACCGTTTCAAAAAGGGTTCAATTGAATGTCCTGCATCAAGCAAAGAAGACAACTAAGGAGTCTGAAATGACTGGAATTGGGATACGATCTGTCCAACACAAAGACAAAGACAAACTCTCAGGATTTGGACTAAACAGCTGTGTGTCCATAAGTAAACCATTTCAGTGACTCATTTTAAAAAGGCTTCAGTTTGCTCAGGATCATAAAGACTGGACTTTGGAGTGATGGAGAAAGGTCATGTGACCTGATGAGTCCAGACTGACCCTATTCCAGAGTGATGGGCGTGTCCGGGTAAGAAGTGAAGGACATGAAGCCATGCTCCATCATGTATACTGTACAGCCTCTGGAGACAGTGTTATGATCTGGGGTTGATCAGGTCGAGACTCAGTAATGTTATGGGGCAATAAAATGAAGTCAGCTGACCACCTGAATGTAGTGAATCACCAGCGTATCACATCTATGGAGGGTTTCTCCCCTGATGGTGACGGACGCGTTTAAACGTTAAGGATTCCACCGGGTACTCCGGTTTCCTCCCACAGTCCAAAGACATGTAGGTTAGGGTAACTGGTGTTCCCAAATTGCCCGTAGTGTGCGAGTGTGTGTGTGTGTGCCCTGCGATGGATTGGCGCGCTGTTCAGGGTGTACCCCGCCTCGTGCCCCAAGTCTCCTGGGATAGGCTCCAGGCCCCCCCGCGACCCTGAATACAGGATTAAGCGGTAATGACGATGAGTGAGTGAGTAAAAGCGGCACTACAAACTGTTTTAAGTTTTATTTTAAATCAAAATTATATAATTTAATAAGTTTTATTACAATTATTTTCTATTTCTTTTTATGATTATTTTCTTATTTTTAATGTAAATGTAATAAATGGTAATTAGAACTATCATTGTGTACGAAATGTGCAATACCAATAAACTTGCCTTGTCTTTCCCGTGGTCTAATCTGCCAATTAATCTATGGTACTTGTATAAAAAAATATTATTATAAAGTATTATAACTACATTTATACATAATTATCCCTGAAGTGAACATATAACAAATCCATAAATGAGGATAAATAAAAATACTTTCATTTATTATAACAGAAATATAACCCTATTTTTGTGACCTTTTTCCATAGAGACAAGTAGATATAACTAGGCTAAAGTTAGGTAAATATTATAAATATTAATTGCTTATACATGTATATTTATCACTGTGGAAAAAAACAATCCAAAGACATTTCTACCTTTAAGCATTCTTGTGAAATCCAACCATGACTAATATCTGCTCACCTGGCTCATCGCTGGTAGATACATCTTCTCCAGTTATCATCTTCGGGGCCTGATCTTTACTAAGGTCAGTCGCTGTCAGCTCCATCGGTTCCCCTTTCTCGTCTCCGTCATCCTGCTCAAGTGACTTTAAGGCGGCTTTGCCTTTGGTTGTGCAGGGCGGAAGTTCCACGTCCTCAGACTTACTGTCCTCGGACAGCAGGTGTGCTTTTGTTTGTTTTGCGAACCATTTCCTGACCAGGTCTTCGCTCAACCCACTGGACTTGGCCATCTCCTCCAGCTGGTTCTCCACCAGATTTCCATAGAGGTTCAAATGTTCCTGGAGGATAGTGATGTTGCCTTTCTGGAAGTCCTCCTCATCTACGATCGACTGGTAGCTTTCGAGCCACTTGAGCTGGCCGTTCTTTAGGACGTAGCGACAGTCCCCGAACCAGCGCACCACCTCTGGGCGCGGCAGTCCAGTTTTGGTGATTAACTCGTTGTACTGGGGGCTGCTGGGCCAGTGGGTGCGAGCAAACGCTTGTTTAAGTAAATGGAGCTGTTCTGGTGTCTTCTTTCCTCTGTTTGATGTTTGAGATGGTGGCGGTGGCAGCGGTGGTGGTGGTGGTGGGGTGGAAGTCTGAGAGACAGGAGAAGGCACTTTAGTCATCTCTGGTTGTGGACTACCTTCCATTTCACCTTTTCCATTGGCTTCGGTGACTTTCAGCATTTTGAGATTGATCTTTATCGGGTTAACCTTCGGAGCAGTTCCTGACATATCCTCCTTGACTTGCTGGTTTGTTTCTGGTGATTCCTCATCGTCTTGTTTTTCTTCTGCCAACTCTTGTTTATCCTTTTCACCCACAACAACTTCACTGTCCTCGTCATCGTCTTCTTCCTCCTGCTCTGCACGTTCCAACTCCTCTTTCTTCTTCTCAGCTGCCACTCTCTTCCGCCGCTCAGCAAACCAGCCATGGATCTCACGCCGAGTCATCTTGGTTTCTGTGCGTAACCGGTCCACCTCTTCTTCGGATGGATCAGGATCCTGGGCGAAGCTCGCCTCGAGGGCTCGGACCTGGTGGGGCTCCCTTTCTTTGTACCGTATTGCTGTGAAATCTGGGGACGGGGGCCGAGGGTGGCGTCGCGTAGGAGTTGGTGGCGTCGTCTGTTGTTGCCTTGAAGGACTCAGTGGTACCTGCTGAGGGGTTCTAGGCCTTTCCAATGACACGACATTGTCTGCACTGTCACCAGAGACACCGGAGACTGAGCAACTAGTCGCTGTTGATGTTTGACCACTGGTGCTTGATTTTGAGCCCTTGTGATTGCGAAAGTGGTAGCGACGATCACTGAACCACTTCCGTACCTCACGAACCGTCAGACCGGTCAGACTTATAAGCCTGTCCACCTCCTCTTGACTGGGGAACTGGCTGATGAGGAAGCTCTCCTTTAAGGCAGACAGCTGTTCCTGGGACTTTTTGGCTTTATAAAAGCTGGGATCCAGGAAGCTAGTGGAGGGGAGAGTGCGAGAGTTAGCAGATGCTGGTGACGGGGAATCGGACTTACTCGGGGTGCCATCACTGGTGGTTGTGGGAGTGGGACTGGAGCTGGCTGTAACACAGGGGCTATTGCTTCGGCTGCTCTTGCTTTCGTTAGTGTTTCCTTTAGTATCAATGCTGTCTTTAATATCAGCGCTACTTTTTGCTACGGTATTTTTAACGTTAGTGCTGTTTTTGTTCTCGTTAACTGTCTTGCTATTGTTGTTGCTAGGTGTACTGCTTCTGCCGTTAGTGCTAGATGTGCTGACCTTATTGTTGTTGCTTTTAAATTTACCGTTGCTGCTGATGCCCATGCTGATTACACTGGTGTGATTACTTGGACTACTGCTGTTTGTGCTAACACTACTAATAATACTGCTTGTGCTGCTGCCACTATTACCGCTGCCTCCAGTGATGCTACTGCTACTAATGATGGTGTTGTTTCCACTATTGCTGCTTCCAACGCTGCCCACCACCATGTTTAGCCCCTTATCAGCCACCAGGGCAGCAGCAGGCTTCGCCTGCATCGTGGGCTTGGCAGCAGCCTGGGGCTTGGGTGTTACAGCCAGGGCAACAGGGGCGCTGCTGACCTGTATCCCATTACTAATCATGGGCTGTGTGACGATCACGCCTCCTTGACTGACCAGGCTGCCTTGTAAAATGTGAGGGATGCCGGATGTACCCAAGGATGCCGGAAGGACTGTAATGGTTTGCTGAGAGGTGCTATGCTGAGTCTGACGATGATGACTAGCAGGAGGCGCCGTCTGTATGATGGTGTTGAACATCTTCCTGCGGGCGTCTTCTATCTCCTCTGGTGACCAGCTAATTCCTTGCTTAAGCCTCTGTGCGGTAAACCAGATTTTGATCTGCTCTTCGGGATACTTGGTAACAACGGTAAGATAGCACAATTCGGCCTTGGTTGGGTATGGAAACTTGCTGAAGGACGTTTTTAGGAAGCTGCTGTTGTCCATGGACGCATTGTAGGTGGGAATGCTGCTTAGAGGAATCATCACCTTTGGTAAGTTCTTGGAGCTTGAAGTGGAAGAAGTTGAAGAACTTGATAAAGACGCCGAAGATGACTGCTGGTTGACGCTTCTGTTCTGTACTACAGAAACAACTTGGGTGATGGCGGTTTTGAGCATAGGAAGAGCTCCGGAGCCATTCACTATCTGTATCGCGGACGGCAAAGTGACTTTGCTTGCTGCGCCGTTGTGCACGATCGTAGGAACGTGGGTGACTGAAATGGCTGAAGAATCGGACGTCTCAGCTTGCTTCACAGTTGTAGATTCATCTGCGCCTGGATGAGAAACGGCAATCCTCTTAGGCTCCGATTTACCTTTGAGCATTTTCATAATGGGCGTCTTTGTGATGGAGATCTCCGATTCCTTATAGCTAGTGCTTTCACCAGGACCAGCAATGACGCTCTGCTCCACAGTGACTTTTCTGTCCTTCCTCTTTAGCTGTAGTGTAGTGGTGACGGTACTAGGGTGCACTCGGGCGTTGTGCAAGGCGAGGCCTTCGAATTTTGCCGCACTCACCCCACAGTCCACACAGAAAAAGCACGGGTCAGTGCGAAACTCTGGATGTCCGCTGTAGACGTGATCGAGGAAGAGGTTCAGGTCATGCGTTTCAAAGTTACATGGCCTGCAGGTGTAAGTGCCATTATCCTTTTGGGCATTACAAGCATCCTGCCCTGATGATTCACACAAACCGTGGAAGGCTTTTTCGCCTGGCTCCACCTTGTGGGAGAAACCGATTTCCTTGGCAGCGGGAGACAGTGCGCCCTGCTCAAGATCATCCTGTAGATGCATGGTTTTTACAGGAATCATGCAGGGAATCGTGGACTTCCTCTTGCTAGCCATGGTTCTTGATATGGTCGCTTTGCCAAAATGCCTGTATATAACCAAGAGTCCACTTCTATAAACTGTCCATGGAGAGGAAGCCGGTGTGGAACATGACCATCAGCCCACGATGAGTACTCCTACTCTTTTATGGGCATGTCAGGATTGTGTTTAAGGCATCCCAAAACTGGCCTGTAAAGAAGAAAAAACAACTATAAATAAAGACCCAAGTGATATTTAATTAGTTTTCTATTATTAAAAGACTCATGAACACAGCTTCCAATCTATTCCAGTTTTTGTCCAGCTTCTGGCTCAGATCAGATATTGTTCTAACAGCTTCGGATTAGATCCCCCCCCCCCCCCCCCCGCCCCAACATAATAAACGTTCAAATAAAATTATAAGTCTGAAACACATCTGGTTATCTTTTTGTTAATTCTCAGGCCTTATTGTAAAACAGAAAGCTTGGAAATATTTTTGTTTATGTAATCTGGTGCTCTTGGTAAAAAGTTTCTGCTGGAGGAAACTACGTATAATGTGTAATGTATCATGTATAATGTGACTTAAAATACTGGAACTGTCACGATGTCCACATCAACGCAGCCTTCGAGGCAATGCTCGCAGTGGCATGCAATTCAGGGCCAGAAAGCAATCAAGGGTTACTTTTACGTCTCCTGAAGTTTCAAAGAACCTTTTACGGCCTCTTTTTGAGTTTTTGAGTGCTTGTGCCAGTTCCCTCCTCCTCCTCCTCGCCCTCAGACTCCTTCCCATTGTTCCCACTTTCCCAATACAAAATGGGAACCTAAAAAAGGACTGTATCTCGCTAATCACTCAAGCACAAAGTCTGAAGAGCTTATACTTGACTAATTTAAGTTATACAATGAGCTGAAAGAACCTTATTGCTTTATTTTTTTTTTTTTAATCTCTTTCAGCCACCTAACAGTAAAGCACTTCAAACAAAGTGCTCATGTTTAATCCAGGACGAGCTCTTTAATCTTAATTAGCACTGATAGTTAATTATGTTTAAATCTTGGCCAAATGATCTGTATGGGTATGAACAACAAATACAAGACACTGGTGGCCATGATTCTCTCCAGACTAGTATTTTTCATTATAGAGAGTCTATTAGACAAAATAAAATATTTAGTCATGTTTAGACATTCAGATGCGCCTCCAGTGTGCACAGACAAACAAAAAAAATAAATACACAGGCCCTGCTTGCTTTTTGTCCAGTTTTTTTCTTTTTTTTTTACTTTTCTATTGGTCAGGGCTTAAACAACCGGGTTAGATTTTCCTCCTAATGTGACCTCATATAGGAAGAGCCGCTCAGCTCTGCTGCTCTCTGGAGGGGGCGGGGCTCAGCCATAGCTCAGTTACATATACACAGTGTGTGTTCGGCGGACGAGTGTATTATCTGAGGGGTATTTCAGCTGGGGCATTAAGACACACAGTTAAGGGGAGCTCCGAGACCGGTGTTAACTTGTTAAAAAAATATTAAGATGGGGAACCTTTAATAATACGTCTAAGGCCCAGGATTATAGAGTAACCCAAATTTCTATGTGACTGAACGAGGAGGATGAAACCTTTAAATAAAGGTATAACAGCCGTGGAAACCTTTTTGTTTGTTCAATATTGAAATC
Source organism: Clarias platycephalus (assembly GCA_030068275.1). Lineage (NCBI taxonomy): Eukaryota > Metazoa > Chordata > Actinopteri > Siluriformes > Clariidae > Clarias > Clarias platycephalus. The sequence continues at coordinate 1,695,975 of JAQQZT010000015.1, read as the reverse complement.
GGATGCGAGTTGTCCGCGTGCGTGTGTGTAATTGAAACACAACATGCAACTTGTCCACTAAAATAAATTAAAGGTGTAAGAAAACTGTTTGTATCGCAGATTTAACATCCACCTCAATTTAACCATCATTAAGTTACGCGAGTGTCAGGTTTACCTTTTGAAACTAAAGGCGAAAACAAAGTTTTAAATTGTAGTATTTCGTTATACACGTATCGTTCATCACGTATCTCAGCAACACCATGGAGAATCATGACACGATGTTTCAAGTCTGATCTAATCTGACTTTCGTCTTTTCTAAATAAATACGAAACCAAAACCTAGCATGTTAGCCAGCATCGCTACGCGTCTCATAGTGCTTTTTAAAATCTATTATGTTTTAAAATGTTTTATAAACGAAGCATTTTGCAGTTAAACTTCTAAAATCAAAACATCTTTTTCTGAACACACAATCCCATCTACATTTTTGTTTATCTGTCTGATATCAGTTCAGTACCAGTGCTGGGTACGGGATCGGTGCCATGGCCAGTGTTGCTCTGATAGTCAGCGCAAGTCATTGTGGTCTACACATCAGCAACCAGAATACGACTTAACATCGACTAAAACCGACAACCGAATTAGTTGCTGATTTAATAGATTTTTTTTAAGGGATGGTGTGTTTTACAGTTCCGTAGAGCACTCCAGCAATAAAAATAACACAATGGCAACTTCAAACACGTCAAAGCGTTTCCTGCTAAACTTGTCCAAACACATCGTGAACAGGAGGTGGTCTAGCTCCATGGGTGATAAACACTTATCCTTTTGAGTTAGTTAGCTAGTTTTTTTGTAGCTAGCCAGCGCTTGACATGAACACCTGCCCAGGTGCTTGAAACTTGTTTCAAGTCTAAACATCCGGAGAACCGCCTGCTCATATAAAACTGTCATTAGAGATGCTGCAGATCCTTAAGACACCTGAAGAACGAGCCGTCTGTATGACAAACGCAAACTTTTACACGAGTAGACTCCATAACTCGTAAAAGATCTGGATTAGGCTGCAGTTTAACTCTAACCTGCAGCGGTGTTCGAGTTCATAAGCAACCAGGCTCACAATCTCCAGACGTCTGGATCCATAGGTATTGTTCCTTATATAACATACAATTTATAAGTATAACTTATAAGTTTTTCTTTTTATTATTCTTTTTATTTCACATCCAGAGTGCTTTAAATCTAACAACAGAAGTAAGCCAGACGCCTCGCGTTAGCTGTTGCTAGCTAGCACTGCTGTTAAATCCCTGCGCTGCTGACATCAGTGAACGCTCTACGCATGAGCAGAGTCAAAAAGTCTCACAAATTCTGATCTACCTGTTCTCATCTAAGTCACATGACCACGCATAGGATGGACCCGAGTCCGACTCCACAAACCTGAGTCACTTATTCTATTAGACAGCTCAGTCCTCTGGATACAGACTTCTGGGCCGCGCTGTAGATTATATAATCCTGAGTGGATGTGAGTATGTATAATTATCAGTATAGCATTAAAATAAAATGACGATAAAGAAAAGAGAACTTCATTATAATTGGCCTGAAAAGTTAAATGGATTCATCCGACCTGCTGCTCTGCCCTCGGGTGAGGACACAGAAATGCAAAATGCTTGTTTATTAAAATAAATTAAAAAAAAAACGTTACTCACGTTTTGCATGAAGTTAACTGATTTTAATTTCACACACTCGGGTACAGCCAGAAGCACGCAGGATAACGGATATCAGCTGCTCTCGCTCTCTCCATCTCTTAACATAAGGTAAATTTTTACTTAGCCTACAGGTGTAATATTTGCATAGGAATTGGGTTTTGTAATGTATTGCCTAAGATGTGTGTGTGTGTGTTAAACATAAATGTCTTGTGACCAAACACCACGGATTTAAAAAAAAAAAAAAAAGGGAAAAAAAGCATCCCTAGTGATTCCCGCGTCCCGACTTTATGTATATCTGAATGTTTACAAAAACATTTTTTCAGAATTTCAGAATCAGCCAGGTTGATGTAAAAATATTTTTTTAATGTAAAGTTTAAAAAAAAAAATTAATATGGGATTAATAAAGTACTTTTTTTTTTAGCTAACTTTATATTTATCCATCTAAATGATTCTTTTTTTTTTTTTTTTTTTTTTTAATCGGAGACATTATTGCTTTTATTTTATATTTTAAAAACTATAAAACTGCTCTTCCTGGGGAGTTGCCTCAGATTTGTCCAATTAACCGAACTTTAGAACCACCACCAGGGGGCGTGCCTTGCTTCACCATAGCAACACGCTATTGGCTGTTGAGGAGATTCACATTTAGACACACACCGACACCGAATTAAATTACAACTCATTATACATCATACAGCTAGACTGCCTTTGCCCAGGTGAACTTTCTTAGCGATTATATAC
>JAQQZT010000015.1:1663474-1674240 GCA_030068275.1 Clarias platycephalus | reverse complement strand
GGCAATAAAATGAAGTCAGCTGACCACCTGAATGTACTGAATCACCAGGTTATCACATCTGTGGAGGGTTTCTTCTTATATTCCAGGACTCAGAGTGTGAGAGAGCGGCTCAGGGAGCACGAGGAATCATTTACACACATGAACTGGACACCACAGTGTGTGTGTGTGTGTGTGTATAAAATTAAAGCTAATGACAGTTGAGTGAAATATTAGTGTGATTTAAAAAATATATATTTAATTTTATTAGGAAAAAATATATATTAATACAAAGGATACTGTAATTATCAAAGGAATAAACTATACAGTATATTAATTCATACATACAGTAAAATACAACAAAATACTTCTAAACAAAAAGTATATTTCTGGATCTGAGCGTGTATTTTAATTATTATTATTATTACTATTATTACTATTATCCTTCTGCGACTCTACTGCAAATTCAACTGACTGTTTCTCTTTATTTTAAGCTAACATCAGGTTTTTTTCCACCAGTACAAGTATACACACACACACACACACACACACACACTCCTGAACAAAATCTCAAGACCAGGGAACATATTACAGGTTTTCACATTTTGCAGTGGAGGATCGTAACCAGGTTGTAAATACGTCTTCAAAATGCAAAAGAAGAAACAAGAGCAAGAGACAAAAACTAGAGAGAAACTCAAACAGGCTGGTCATCAGCTGATCAAAAGTTTAAAACCATAGCATTTAAAAGTTAGAATCTGTGCAAAAATATGGCTTTAATGTCATTGTCCTTCAGACACTCACACGGTCATGACCTCCTGATGGCAAAAGCGAAAAGGTTTTCTGGTTTTGAACGTGGCAGGTGTGCTGAGCTGCACAGGTAAGTAAGGGCTCTCGCAACTAACCAGTGCGGCCGAGGTTGGATGCAGTAAGACAGTCATTTTAAATTCCTTAAAAGATCCTGAGAGTTATGGGACAAAAAAAATCAAGTGGTAGACCCCCTCAAAAACCGTCACCTGTATTGAGATGGAGGATCCGACGGGCTGTCCGTAAAGACACAGGCCGATCCTCGACCCAAGTGAAGGCCCTTACTGATGCTGACTGCAGCCCAATAACCATAAAACGGCATCTGCGAGAGAAGCCACGTCTCCTCCCACACCACAAACTTACCCGTTTGGAATTTGCAAGGGAGCTTCAAACATGGGACATCGAAAGGTGGAAGACATTTTTATTCTTGGACGAGATAAAAATTTATCTGGATGGTCCTGATGGTTTCCAACGATACTGACATGACAATGAGATCACACTGGAGATGTTTTCTCTGCGGCACAGTGGAGGAGACTCCATCATGATCTGGGGTGTTTTTACCTTCAGTGGGAAAATGGAGCTGCACAGGTTGTGCAGGAGAGTCACACAGCAGCTAGCTATGCGGACATGTTGCAGCAGGCATGTCCTTTTGACTGAGGGCCCGGAACAGCCTGTTTGAGTTTAAATGCAGTTTTCAATAAATTGTCAATCTCTAATCTCTATTCTTTTGATTGTGTAAAGCTGCTTTGCGACAATGACAATTAAAAGCGCTATACAAATAAAATTGAATTTAATTGAATTAATCAGTGTTCGGCTCTATGTCTCCCCCTGGTGGCGCATCGATTGTTTAAAAGTCAGCAACGGTACTAACGCTAGTGTTTTCGTCTCTTTGTCTCCCCCTGGTGGCGCATCAATTGTTTAACAGTCAGCGACGGGGACTAACGCTAGTGTTCGGCTCTTTGTCTCCCCCTGGTGGCGCATCAATAGTTTAGTCAGCGGCGGGTACTAACGCTAGTGTTCGGCTCTTTGTCTCCCCCTGGTGGCGCATCAATTGTTTAACAGTCAGCGGCGGGTACTAACGCTAGTGTTCGGCTCTTTGTCTCCCCCTGGTGGCGCATCAATTGTTTAACAGTCAGCGGCGGGTACTAACGCTAGTGTTCGGCTCTTTGTCTCCCCCTGGTGGCGCATCAATTATTTTTAAGTTTCGCTGGAACAGATGACGTAGTTTTTCAAGATGGCGGCGCCCCAGTCCGTCATGAAATTCTGGAAACCCGGTAAGAGTCCAGATCACACCGAGTATAATCCATCCGCAGATCACGTGTGTTAGTGGATGTAAGAGAGTAGGAGTGTTACAGATTCCTGTTTTCTTTACAGCAGCACTGATCAGTGTGTGTGTGTGTGTGTGTGTGTGTTCCTGCTTATACAATCACAGACGCTTTTTTGCTCCTTAAAGTGGTTTCTGTTGGCTATAAAATTTCTGCAGTTTTAATCATAAGCAACATATTTATATAAATAAGGTCCTGGGTTGTATTTTTTATTGTTACCTTTAACGAATAATTTAAAACTATCACAACAGTCTAGAATGAACCTGAGCATTTCATTTTTATTTCATTTTTATTTCATTTTTATTTATTAAAAACTTCTTCACAGTTAGATTTAACGCCCCTGACGTCACACTCCACCCCCTCTAACACTGGAGACTCCTTCCATAATCTAAAATGTCCTGTATTTCACTATTTCTTAACACAGCTCCCTTAAAGTGTGTGTGTGTGTGTGTGTGTGTGTGTGTGTGTGTGTGTTTTAATGCTCCAGCTGAAATAGTTCTTTAGATAATGTATTTGTTCATGGGAGGAGCTTTTCTCATGTCAGATCACATTTCGGGGGTGGGGGGCAGAGGGGGGGTTTGGATATATGGACGCCCCGCTCCACAAATTTTCACCTTAAGAAGTGAAATTTTGCCAGAATTTTGCCTCAGCATACGAGCGAATGAACCGAGCCGAGCCGAGCGCCGGCTAAGTCGCGTGTACGTCCGGGAGCCGCTCAAAACTCGTTTGCGTCAGTGTAAAGCCACACAAAGTGTTTTTTCTTTGCATTTTGTGCAAGATTTAGTGAAGACGTAGCACCGTGTGGGTCAAGAATGTTATCAAGGACGGTAGCGAGAAGAAAACGGAGCCGCTTTAGGTTTGGTTTTTAAAACAGCCGGTGCCGAGAGGAATCATAAATTAAGGTTAATTGAGGTTTAATGTCTATTTATTTCGTATTTTACTTTATTTACATGTCTTTACTAAATGTTTGGATTGTTTTTATATACAAAAATATGATAATAGTGTTGGAAATTTCTAATACTGGTAATATTGTTGTGTGGCTCGAGCGGATTATCTGCATTTACATTATTTCCTCTGGGACGATGTGTTTCACGATACGACATTTCACTTTAAGAACTCGACTCCGGAACGTAACAAATTTGTATACTGCTGTAGTTAGCTTTAACATTCCTGACATCACTCAAGTCACAGCATAAACTTTACAAAACTTGTTCCCTCTCCAGTCTTCTCTCTTAGAAATCTTAAAGAAATAGTCAAAAAATGGGACCTTTACCAAGTTAACAGGAACAAACAAACAAACAAGCTAAAACCTTTTTGTTTGTACACACTCTGGAAGCCCGTCTTGATGTGTAAATATGGCTAAAACGCAGATTTTATGTAAAGGTTGCCCTTTAAATAGATTTCTTATTACCTTATTTTGTAATCTGTTTATTATTCGTAGAGCGTCTGGTGTAAAAGTCCCAGTGAATGAGTATAAAATCAATAACTTACTGTGTGTTGATGCGTACAGGGGCCGAGGCGCCAGGAGTGAGTGAGGAGCGGGAACTGAACACAGAACCGAGCGGCTCCGCCGTCATCTACAACCCTCACAGTGCCCTGTCTGTGGAGAAACAGAGACAGAAGCTGCCCGTCTTTAAGGTACGGATATACTGTAACTCCAGCTCATCTACAGCCGCAATCAACACCAACCGCTGACACGGAGAGATCAATCAAACTATGATTATATTCTTTAGAGATTACTTTAGATATAACATGTTTTCATTTGTTAAAATGTGATGTTTTCATGATGTTTTGCATGTTTAAATGTCTCTATACCTCGGTTTATTATACTGTAGCTTCTCCAGTTTACACTAAATGATGTAACTCTTCTACTAAAACTTTTTTTTTTTTGGCAATCTTGCATCAGTTGACATTGTTGCTCAGTTTTATGTTACTTTACATTACTTTACATTACTTCTTCCTGTACTTTGACGTTGCTTTATGTTACATAACATCCTTCCTCCAACATTTACTTTGCTGTACTTTCCTTATGTTATACTTACTCTAAACTTTACACCACTTTACATGACTCTACTGCTTCACAATACTTTATATGACTGTTTCTCTAAAGTTTAATTTAATTTACATGACTTTACATGATTTTGCTTCTATAAGTTTCTCTACTTCAGTTGATTTTTTTTTTTTACCTTTGCTTAACTTTACATGATTTTGTTACTTTAATTCTCACTTTTATTACCCGACTTGTCCTAATGCTACAGTAAGTTTTTCATTGTTCCACACTACTTCTATTCTGTGTTCTGTATTTTATAAAAAAAAATACTTTTGCTTTACATTACTTTACATGACTGTAATTTTAAATTTAGCTTTACCTGACTTTTTAGTGGACTTTTTTTTAGTGCTTTACATTACTTACATTTTTCCTATCTACTTTACTCTGCTTTTGTTACTCTAAACTGTACCTTGCTTTACATTACTTCACATGCTTGTATTACTCTGTCATTACTTTACAAAGACCTGAATTTGGTACCCTAATGTTCACTTTTTTTTTTTTTTTTTTTTACACGACTTTCTTACTCTAATCTTTTAGTGAGTTTATGGTAAATTTTCAGTGCTACATAATAATACTTACTTTTTCCTGTATGTTTCACTTGAACATTACTTTGCTTTACATTATTTTACATTATTTTGTTAAGGCATTACGTTACCTGACTTTGATACTTTAATTTTACTTTACATTACGTGACTTTGTTGCGCTAATCTTTAATTTGCTTTACATGACTTTTTGTTCTAACATTTTCATTGTGATAAAGTACTTTTGTGATTTTGTTCTAAAGTTTACTTTTTCTTTTTCTTACGTTTACTGTTTACATTACTTGACATTAGTTTACTTGACATTCATTTCATACTCTAATGGCGCTTGCCTAACTTAATATTGCTAATTCAATTTGTCGCTTTATTCATTTCATTTACTTTATTTTGTTGGTCTAATGTTTACTCTGATTTGCGTGACGTTATTTTATGTTTACTCTTTTACTCTAACCTATTTTACTTTAATTTAATTATTTAAATAACATTTTAAATACAAACTAATTAATTAATTGCTCTTAATGTTGAACCCACAGCACAGGAACAACATCCTGTACATGGTGGAAAGCTTCCAGACTGTGGTGATCCTGGGTGAGACCGGCTCGGGGAAGAGCACCCAGATCCCTCAGGTAGAGTCCTTGAAAACCTCGTTCTCTTCTGCTCTCGCCACACGGCCTGAGTTATGATTACGTGCTGTATTTTGCGTGTAATGTGCTGACGTGACGAGGGGGAATGCGCCCTTGTGCAGTTTTTGATGTTTATCTCACCCTGCTGTAGGACGCTGATTGCTTTGAGCCCAGTTCTGCAGTGTCAGGCTGTGTGCAATGGACCGGTGTGTTGAAAGTGTATGTGTGTGTGTGTGTGTGTGTGTGTGTTTCTCAGTACCTCCTGGAGGCTGGATGGGCTGCAGAGGGGAAGGTAATCGGTGTGACTCAGCCTCGGAGAGTAGCTGCTACGTCGGTGTGTATCGCTGTATATTGTTGTGATTTAATTCACTGTAAATGGTTTATGTCCTGGAAGTGTACTAAAGGTACCAGAGGATGCTTTGAAATAGGGGTGCAATGTATCACAAAACTCACGGTTTTGGATCCGTTCACTGTTCAGTTCATTTTTCAGTTCAGCAATAAAAGGGAGACAAATATATCTCATAATTCATTACTCATTGGACTTACAGGAGATTTAAAGCAAGAATATTTGCTCACAGGCTCGTATTAAAACATTTCAACATGTCAAGTGTGAATGTCAAAGTAAAATACTCGATATTCAGTTATTTAATTAACGGGCAATATGAGGCATGATTATTTATTTTTGTTCACTTTTTAAACTATTTTTTTCATTCACAATTGTTCCAAGTTAGAATGCAGTGAATACCACCAATAATACCAATAAGACAACACCACCAATAATACCAATAATAATAGTATAAGATCTAGAGCTAATAATGTAAAAATTAAGGTTTTTGCTCATGTATGAGGCTCTAAAACATAATACCATACAATGACCATAAGACTGTGTTTGGCATTTTGCAGTTTATATTCTTTGTTCCAAAAGCAGATGTTAATTATGGTGTTAATTGCCAGTGGAAAACTGCTAGTTCTGGTCCCTGGTGTAAAATGTTCTGGTACTTTGTACGTGTTCAGGTGGCGACTCGGGTCGCAGAGGAACGTGGAGCGTTTTTGGGGCACGAGGTGGGATATACCATCCGCTTTGACGACTGCTCCGATCCTCAAGCCACTCGCATAAAGGTACAATTATTTTTGAAATGTGTCTACTTTACCTTGTTACACTGCTGCTGTATTTTACTGTCTTACTCCATTTTCACACTACTTTACAATGTTGCATCAGTTTTTAATAATTGAATTTTACTCTCTTCTGTAGTTTGTGTTGCTTTGTATTACTTTACATTAATATGTTGCTTTACTTTCATGTGGCTTTATAGTACTTCGTTACTTAAATGTATATTTTGCTTTAAACTACATTATGGTACTTTGTTACCCTAATTTATTTAAGTTTACATTCTATTTTTCTGTTACTTAAACTTATGATATTTTACATGACATCACTGTTTCATACATCCTTCATTGCTTTACATTACTTTACAGTATGGGTTTTGTTACTTTGTTTCTTTACATTGTTACTTTACATCATGTTGCTACTTAAACTTTACATAGTTTTACATTACTTTGTTGAATTTGCATTGATTTTTATTGTGTTGGTTTGTAAATAATGTTTACATTGTTTCACATTATGTAATTCTTACTTTACTTTATTTTACTTTACCTACTTGCTCTGAAATTTCCATTGCTTTACATTGTTACTGTTGCTCGTGATCATTTTACAGTACTTTGTGACCCTACATTTACTTCGTTTTACTTTAGTTTATAATACGTAATTTTCATTGCTTCACATTGGTTTACAGTAATGTTACTCCACTTTTACACTACTTTACTTTACTTATGATGGTTTGATAATTTTAAGCTACTTTACGCTGCATATTCTCTATGATCAGTTAAACCTTTGTACCTTTAACGGCTTCATTCACTCCTGTTGCAGTTCCTGACAGATGGGATGTTGGTCAGGGAGATGATGGCTGACCCGCTGCTCAAAAAATACAGGTCAGGCTTTGTTTAATGCTAAAACTTTTCAACTATAAAATCTATTAATTAGTAGTTTGGGACACAGTGTGCTGATGTGTGTGTGTGTGTGTGTGTGTGACCCTGCAGTGTCCTCATGTTGGACGAGGCCCACGAAAGGACGCTTTACACCGACATCGCCATCGGCCTTCTCAAGAAGGTGACTCTCTCGTCCCGCTCCCTGCAGCACGAGATTTATTTTTAGTACTCTCTCGCTCTGTTTCTGTCGTTTATCTCTTTCTCAGTTTTGGACATTTTAAACCAGTTTGGAATTGATGATACTCAGGGAAACGGCTCTTTACACGACTTTTTTTTTTTTTTTTTTCCCATTGTGACCTCCAGTGACTATCCTGACTGTTTAAACCCAACAGCAGCTTCTGGAACTTTACTTCTTTAAGCATATATTGTGCAGAACAGATAAAAGGTTGACCTTATTTTTCCCTTTTCAGATTCAGAGGAAGAGGAGAGACCTGCGACTGATCGTCGCGTCCGCGACACTGGATGCCAAGGTTGTTGAGTGCTTCGACATTGTAGTCGATTTATATAACAGTATAAATCAAATAATTTAGATATTCAGATTTTTATTGGTTTAATGGAAGAAATTAAAAGTCTTTGGTTATTACAGGAAAAAAACCCCTAAAGCTTTCTCCTTATTTGACGCTATCCCTGTACCGTGAAGGGTCATGGTCAAGTGTCAAGTAAAGAAGAAAGCTTTAGTTGTGGTTCTCCATAATAATGATAGCATTTTCATGTGTTTGATCAACGTGAAAGTCTTTCTCTGTTTTTGAAAGATTGCTTATCCCCTTAGCCAAACCCTGTATCTTTCACACATCTTATATAGTCCTGCGGGTTCAACAGGTCCCTACTGTAGCTCCCACTTGCTGAATCTAAGTTGCGATAAATGGCGCAATGTGTTTGTTGCTGTGATTTGTGACCTGTAAATCTAGAAGATGACTTCCTGGCACTTGAGGAAGGTGGTTTGCTGTGACTACTGTAAGTCCAATGCTGTGGCTCGGCTCCTAATTTACAAAGACAGGAGGTTGGAAGGGTTCGTTCCTATCGGTCGACAGGTCAAGACTTGCCCCGGGGTGAACCTTTTTTGGCATTGGAACCATCCCTTGCTTTTTGCTCTTCTCAGAGGACTTTGGCCGAGAGCCAGTCAAGCCACTTACTTTTGCTCTACGTGTTTTTTCGAATATACCGCCTCTATATTCCTGAGGCATATCTGCAGCGGCTCTGTGGGCTCTGAGGCAGGTGCGGCGATGAAACAAAACGGATAAAGACCTATGGTAGTTTGTACTTCTAGAAACCTTATCACCAGACAGCCTCCTTACCCAGCTAGACATAAAAGATTTTGCTATAATATATATTTGCGTCTCGGGAATAGTGAGAAGAGTCAGGGGAGTCTGGTACTCGAATATCTGTACCATCTCTGAACAGCAGTAAAGGCGTACTGTCACTATTTATACTACTATTACTTACCTCGCCCTTACTGTGAATGTATGTACATTTAATGCCGAGTATGGCATTAAACACCTTACCGCACTTACTTTACATTATATGCATTTATGTATACATGTATACTCCCCCAAAAACCAGTGAGAGTGATTGTGTTTCCTCTAACACTACTCTAGGTACTCAAACACCCTACTCAACTTTCTGCCATGATACAAATTTGCCTTTTGATGATGAATGTTAAAATGAACATAAACAGGATAAGATTTATGTACAGAATAATTGATGTTTCTAAATATACTAGAGAAACTTTGTCCTGCTACAGCAAGACAACTAGAGGAACAGCATCAGTAATGCATTCTGAACATGCACCTGTTTAAAGCCAACTTAAAAAACTTTTTAAAACTTCTTTTTCATGTTCGTGAGCTCAAAAGATCCCAAATGTTTGTTATAAAATAAAATGCCGTCAGTGATTTTTATTGTCCAACATTCTTGATCTGAATAGATTTCCCAACAAGCAAAGATGTTGCACAAATATAAATTCAGTATTTAATATAAAGCTTAGTATTTAATTTAATATAATAATAATAATAAAAGAGAAGAAAAACTAAAGAGGCCCTACCACATGACCTTGTGGTACTCCTGCTTTTGAAACAAGTTAATAGTTGTTTAAAAAGAAAGGAGGGAGGCCTCCGAGTGGCGCAGTGGGTTAAAGCACTCGCCCTATCATCTGGGATCGCAGGTTCGAACCCCGGGTGATGCTGTTTTCCTCTCACAGCCGGAGGCACAGAGAGATTGGCCGAGCTCTCTCAGGGGGGAGGGATTAGTGCTCCCACTTTAATTGCACGGCTCACGTCCTCGAGCTCGCGCACGCGGAGGGAGTGGATAGCGCTGTCCTCGAGTGTGTTACGACGCCCCCAACGGTGGGTGAGTTTGAAAAGATGCGGTCGGCTGGCGTCACGTAGTTCGGAGGAAACACGTGATAGTCTGCGACCCTCCCGGCTGAGTGGTAGTAAGCAGCCTTAATGTGGGAGCCCCCCCCCTAGCGATGGGGAGGAATTGGACACGATTAGATTGGGGAGAAAATCGGGGTTAAAAGAATTGGACAGACTAAATTTATAAAAAAAAAATAAAAAAAAAGGAGGAAGGTGATGAAAGAGTTAGAGGACTCAAAGATGATGATTATTAAAAATATTAATGTAAAATTATCCATTTAACATATATTTTGAAGAAAAAAAAAACAGTACAAATGCACTGAAGCAATCTGCATTATGAGCTCATTCTCTTTGATCCTTTTGTATTTTTGGGGGGGAATTTGATTCTAAGAAATAATTTCTATGATTAATATTTCTACCTGTTGTTATGTAAAGTAATTTTTGTTTATTCCTATAGAAATTTTATGACTTTTTCAACCTGAATGAAACGGGAGACCCGAGCAAGGACACCTGTGGGATCCTGACTGTCGAGGGCCGCACTTTCCCCGTGGATGTTTTCTACACAGTCAGGTGCGGCGTCATGTGATTCTCTTCTCTTAACTTTTTTAAAATTAACATCAAAACTCTATTCATTATTTGAGCATTTTTGGCGGGGTTTATGTGCAGCTGTTATTTTACCGCTAATCATCCACCAAACTTTTACTTTCCCTTTTGAAACACAGCATTTATATATTGTATATTGACTGTGCGGTTTTTAATAATAAGTTTTTATTTGAAATAATTTACCTATAGTTAAAAATCCGCCTCAGTTACTGTAGGTCACTTTGTTTAACAAATTAAATTTGCACAGATGTAACTAATATGAAAGAAATTGGAGAAGCTAGAAAACATTATACTTTCTCCCTCAAAGGGTGTGAAAACCTTTGCATCAACCATATGTCGTCAATGTGATTGACATGAAATTTTATTTTTTAATTGTGTGTGTGTGTGTGTGTGTGTGTGTGTGTGTGTGTGTGTGTGTGTGTGTGTGTGTGTGTAGTCCAGTTCCAGAT
>JAQQZT010000015.1:1601842-1614781 GCA_030068275.1 Clarias platycephalus | reverse complement strand
GTGGGGACAAAGTGACGGCTCAGTAATCCGGAGAACCAGATCTTATTCCCCCGGACCGTGGTGGTACAGATGTTACACAGACGTAGCAAATGCAACAGCTTCCCACACACAGACTGTGTATCTTATGCCTCTTGTACACAGATCACTAATGCATTTCTTAAGTGTTATTTTACTGTTCCATTTTCTTTAAAAAATATTAAAATGTACAGTATGTGCATCATAGCATTGCAAGTGATGGTGATAGCTGGAGAAAAAAAAAGAGAATAGAGATCAATTTGGAAGTGAAACAGGCGGTTACGCTACAGTATCTCACACAGGTTTGTTTCGCAGAATGACTAAATTGCATAATGTCCCATTTCACAGAGTGTATCAAGAACGCATCAAAACAGGATCCCTATGTCACATGAGTGTTCTAATATAGTCGTTAAGATGTTGTGATGTTCACTGCCAGAACAACTATTTATTTTTGGGGTGAATTAGCATAAGAGCGGCGGTAGCTCAGAGAGCTACAGTAAGGCACTGAGTTAATGACCTGAAGGTTGGTGGTTCAAGCCGCAGCTCCACCAGGTTGCAATTGTTAAGCCCTTGAGCAAGGCCCTTAACCTTATCTGCTCCAGGGGTGTGTATAATGTCTGACTCTGTGCTCTAACCTTCACATTCATTCACACACTTTGTGAACACCCATTAACCTAATCTGCATGTCTCTGGATGTGGGAGAAAACCAGATTACCTGGAGGAAACCCACCAAGCACAGGGAGATCTTTGGGTTTAACCATTGTTCAAAGCCCAGGATGGCCACCTTCATGTTGTTAAGTATTTCTATTCAATTGGATTTTCAGTCCTGTTCTGTAATTAGTTTTTGTACACCTGTTCTATAGTCAGCTATTTTTCACCCAAAGTCTTATTGTGAAATTTTTGCCCTCAAGTCCAAATTTAATAATTATGGACAAGTGAATCTTTGCAGTTCCTCAGTAACATCACAAGTTTTTCATCTTAAAAAAGACAGGAGAGAAATGTGATCGAGAACATCTAACTTATTTGGCGGATATTCCACGACAATAAACAGATAAAAGTATGACTTTAATAAATAAATTTGTTGGCAAAAAGAAAAAACAGTTTGAGCAAGTACTATTAAATCACAGCACTCCAGCATGTTTTTTATTCTTTACGTATCATAATTTCGCTCTGAATATCAATCATTTTGGCATTGTTTTGAAATAAACATCCTGCCAATGAAGCAAACTTAAGCCTGAGCCTGAACAACGAGAGGAAATAACTTGCATGCGTCTGAAGAACTGAGCTGATGAAGAACAGATGGAGCTTTGCTCTTTAATTAACCCGTGTGAATCGGGCGGCTGGAAGCAGGTCCTCGGCCCGTGAAGATCACCCAGCGTTCCTGAGCGCGGCTGAGAAGAGCGAGTCGACTCCGGCGGCCTGACGCGCTCCCCCTCCGCCATCACGCGCCGTTTTATTTCTCATTAGCGTTAGACGAAACTACTGGGGGATGAAATTTGCTAACAGGAATTAAAAGTGCATTAACACATCGGAGAGACTCGTTTCTGCTAACAGTTTTATTAGCGCTTTGACCTTTCTGTTCATTAGAGGAGGTGATAGGCAGGAGAGAGGGAATGTTCATATATACAGTATATGTGTGTGTGTGTGTGTGTGTGTGTGAGAGAGAAACTGGTATTTGTGAATGTTAGGACATTATTTAATCTCTCAAGTGACTTCAGTGTGACGTTCATGCAAAAAAGTAGCTTTGTTAAAAAAACATCTTGCAGGAAGTGGTTGAACATTTTAACAATTACTGTATCACACAGTGTTTAGTGAATTTGAATTAACAAGGCAGTTTAAAACCTTAAATCTTGCTGATATTTATTTTTCTTACTTTGCACCGTGAGGGCCGCCATGTTGAAGTGACATCACAGAATCAAAACTCTGAGCTCACAAAAACTTCCACTAGCTAGCAAACCATCACTTTAAACAAATTGATAAAGAATAACTCTGTTTCACATCATGTGAAACTGGATCACTACATGTTTGTATGTAAATAGGCATAAAAAGAGAACATTGATATTCTCTAAGATGGCGCCTGTGTCGGTCATGCCATCTATTGCTCTCCTGCCTGACAGTCTGGTTGAGTGCGATGTATTTGAACTGTGGGGCCCTAGTAGTCTATGATCGTCAGTGCCTTTCGGATATTCGATCGACTCTTTTTAATTTTCATAAGTCTAACATGGAGTGTGTTCTTAACAAACAACATGGGTATTTTAAAACGGACATTCCGGATTGTATCCGTCGCTGGCCTTTAAACATTACACGGAGGAAACGCAAGAGGAAACGTGGGTGTCGGGGAGGATTTGCGATCAAGTTAAAAGCCCGTCTGCATGTGGGCTATACCCCAAGCCCGTTTCCTGAGCCGCTACATGGAGGCTCTGTGGTCTGGCGTCTTGTGGATCAGGTGCACCGGTGGCTCCGACGTGTTCTCCTTCTACCCCCAGCCGTGGATTCCCTCGGATCGGCCAATATTTCCGGAGATCCGGAGCTGCCTCTGGTTCGCTACGTCCGCTGTGTAGAGCCTCTCTCTTGCTCCTCAACCTAAGATGGTTTTAATCAATGCTCGTTCAGCAGTAAATAAGACATTTTTGTTGAATGACTTCTTTTCCATGCAAAATCTGGATTTTATGTTCATTACTGAATCATGGATTAAGCATGGTAATCTCATTCACTTCTCTGAACTGGTCCCGGTTGACTTTACATTTTTTAAACTCCCCCCGTCAAAAAACTAACGCGGGGGATGGGCTAGTGACGGTCATGAAAAACTCTTATCGTGTGCAGTGCTCCTCTATCTCCCCAGCTCTATTTATACCAGCTTTGAAGCTCAACTTATCCACCTTGACTGGAACGGACCTATTTGCCTAGGGCTGATTTACCGTCCTCCACACTCAGATAAGGACTTTCTTCAGCAATTCACTGACTTCATTGGTAATATCGTCACCAAATTTGATCGTTTCTTATTGCTGGGCGATTTTAACGTTCATGTTTGCTGTCAGTCAAACCCTCTCTCGATGGATTTCCTTAACTTAATGGAGGCTTTTAACCTGACACGGTGGGTTAAAGGTCTCACTCATATCATATGCTCTCATCTACTTCTGGACTCCCCGTTATCAGACTTGGATGCAGACGAACATCTCAGTCTGTTACAAAATGCCTGGCTTGTTGTAATGGATGAAATTGCCCCTTTGAAGCCTCTAAACTTAAACCTAAATCTGAAGTGTGGCATACCGCTGAGACTCGGCTACTGAGACAGACTTGTAGAAAGGCTGAGCGAAAGTGGGAAAAAGACAACTTACACATTTCTTTACAGCTGTTAAAAGACAGTTTATCGGAGTTGCGATAAACTGTCAACCTATTTTTAGAATGTAATTTTGCATAATCAGTCTAGACCTAAGGTGCTGTTTTCTGTTATTTACTCTGTTGTCAATCCCCCCGTAAACACGGCGTCAGTTGCTTCTGTCGCCCTTTGTGAAAGCTTCTCAAGGTTTTTTTAAAGACAAAGTAAGTATACCTGATCTTGGAATGTTTTCAAACCAGTTGCTATTCAGACACTCAAAGACACCATTGCTAAACTGAAACCATCTTCTTCTCCATATGATGCTATTCATCCCAGATTTTTAAGACAAATTATTGACAGGTTGGACCAGGCTTAGTGTAATTTTTTAATAAGTGCCTCTCAACAGGTGTGGTTCCTTCTAATTTGAAAGTAGCTACTATTATTCCTCTCCTCAAGAAGCCTTCACTCGATCCGTCTGCTCTAAAAAATGTATCGCCCTATCTCTGTTCTACCATTTGTTTCTAAGGTTTTGGAAAATATTGTATTTTTTCAACTTCAATCTTTTCTTGCTTTAAACAGTTTGTTTGAGCATTTTCAATCTGGTTTTAAGGCGGCCCACAGTACCGAATCAGCTCTCCTGAGAGTGTTAAACGACATCTTTATAGCCACTGATACGGGGGATTCAGTGGTCCTTGTTCTTCTAGATCTATCAGCTGCTTTCGACACTATTAACCATTCAATATTACTAAATAGACTAGAATCTTGGGTGGGCCTCTCTGGCATAGTCTTAAAGTGGTTCCAGTCATTTTTATCTGATAGGAAATATGTGGTTAGGATAGGGATTTCTCCTCGTCGACTTCTTCTTCCACAAGGCTCTGTGTTACTGTAGCTCCCACTTTATTTTCATTGTACATTATACAGTACCTCTGGGCTCCATTTTTAGGAAATTTCAACTTTTTTACGCTGATGATATACAAATCTGTTTACCTTTTAAGAAAAATTATGGCTTGGCCATGACTGCTTTGTTATCTTGTTTAGATGTGTTGAATGTGTTCTCAAAACTTCTTATCTCTTAATGATAAGAAAACTGAGGTGATAGTCTTTGGCCCTTCGGAACATATGAAGGCCCCTGATTTTGATCTTGGTCCTCTATCAGCCTTTAGGTCCTCACAGGTTCGGAATTTAGGTTTCCTGTTAGATGACATTAAAATTTGACAAACAAATCTCTACCGTGATCGGATCTAGCTTTTATCAGCTCCATACGCTTGCAAAAATTAATCCTTTTCTTACTGACCAACCCGTCTTGACTATTGAAACTCTCTTTATTATGGTATCTCTAAATCCCAAATTGCCCATCTTCAACTTGTCTAGAACGCTGCTGCTAAATTTCTCTTGGGAAAACACAAAAGGGATCATGTGACTCCACTTTTGAAGGCCCTCCATTGGTTGCCTATTCATTACAGAATACATTTTAAAATTCTACTATTTGTTTTTAAATCGATACACCAGCAAGCACCCATCTACTTATCTGAATTGCTGCACCAATATACCCCCCCTTAGAAGTTCTGATCCTGCGACCAGAACCTCCTCTCAATTCCACACTCCAGACTCAAGCGTTTGAGGTGACCGCACTTTTTCTGTAAT
The DNA here is from genome assembly GCA_030068275.1 of Clarias platycephalus. Lineage (NCBI taxonomy): Eukaryota > Metazoa > Chordata > Actinopteri > Siluriformes > Clariidae > Clarias > Clarias platycephalus. The sequence goes on along the minus strand of JAQQZT010000015.1, from coordinate 1,609,803 downwards.
TTTCGGTCTTTGGAATGACTTGCCAACATATATCCGAATGGCTCCTAGTCTGACTATTTTTAAATCCCTTTTAAAAACCCATCTTTTTTCACTGGCCTATTAGGCTTTACTGTGCCTATTAACTTTTTGTGTTTCTGTTTGCTTCTTTTATCTCAGGCTGTAATTGTGTACTTTTAGTCTTTTTACGTTGTTATGATGTGGATGTGCAGCACTTTGGTCTCGTGGCTGATGGAAATGTGCTATATAAATAAACTAAACCTAAACCTAGGTATGTTATGTGGAGGAATATTTAACCAACAACTTAATGATCAAAATATTAAAAATGGAAAAAAATTGGTCGTGTGTAGAGAATTAAAAAGCTTTTGTATATAGAGAAGTAAAAAAAAAAAAAACTTGCAAAAAATTATAAAACAAAAATGCTAAATTGTTTTCCAAATTTTTTAACTACTTGAATATTAAAAACAAATATGCAAAAAAAAAAAACTGTGTAAAATTTACTTTAAATGAATAAATAATAAATAAATAAAATACAAACATTTATTTATTTTAAATGTATTCATTTGGCATACAGTGGAACCTCACCATACAAATTTAATCAATTCTGATGAAACACATTTTACAACAGGAAATAATGTAAACACAGATAATCTGTTCCAGCCACCCAAAAGTTTTACCAATATTACCAATTTCCAACACTATAAACATATTTTTGCATATAAAAACAATCAAAACATTTAGAAAATACATGTAAATGAAGTAAAATATGAAATAAATTGACATTAAACGTCACTTAACATTAATTTATGATTCCTCTTGGCACCGGCTGCTTTAAAAAACTGAAAGCGGCTCTTTTTTCTTCTTGAGACCATCCGTACTAACGTTCTTGACACACATGGCATTATGTTCTTCACTAAATTTTACACAAATTGCAAAAAAAAAAAATCCTTAAAAACTCAAACTCCTCAAACTCCCCACTTTGCTTAATTTTCCACTGAAGCAAACATGTCTGGAACGGCTCGTACAGTAGGCATACACGCAACTTCACCGGCGTTTGGAAGCAATGCCTCGTATGCCAAGGCAAATGCCCGAGGTACAGCTGTATTTTGCAAAGGTAATGAAAGAAACACAAACACTGTTTACTTATTTTCCACCTATTTTCTACACTTTTGATTAGTTTTCCTTGTAAAATAAAAGGAATTCTATGAACAAGGTTTTCATGCGGTGTGTTAAGTTTAAATAAGTTTAAAGGAAAGAATAACAGTGAAATGTTTGGCCCCTTGTATGACAATCCTTTAAAAATTTTTACCTTATAAAACAAATAAGTTAAATAGCTTTTTCTCCCCCATTTAATATACCGTGTTGCTGTATTGTTGAGCTGCTTTGTGGTTTTCGTGTTATTAGGAAAGTGTGTGTGTTACACAGCAATTTCCTCCTTCCTCGCCCTGCGTAATTAGTATCTATAAGAAATGAAATAACATTGATGCGGGGATCAATACGGCTGACTTATTGTGAAATTAATGCAGCTATCGACACGATGCGGAAACGGTACAATTAAGAGGACCGGGGGAAATGAGAGAACGAGGAGTGGAGGAGCGCGTGAGGGACGGGGTGCTCTTTATCTCCCTGCTTCAGCGTGGTGAAATCCTATGAAGGCCTTTAATTAATTCATGCATTGTTAATGAACACAGCTCAGGATTATGCCAGAGGAGAGAAAAACACAATTAGAGATATCAGGCTAATGATTTTTTTTTTTTTTTTTTACACATTGGACATTGGCAACTGGGTATTTATTGGCACTTTAAATTGTACTAAAGCGCGTGTGTGTGTGTGTTTGTGTGTGTGTGTGTGTGTGTGTGTGTAACAAAGCACTCGAAAAGCAGTTAGTGTTAACATCTTTAACAATGATATATAATCATGTAGCTGGTGAATTTGAAACAAGCTGTTAAATATTTCCGTTCATATTATCCTGGATTGTGATTGGTCAGAAGGTGCTGATTGATTTTCATGCAAACTTTAGGTTTATAATTAACTCACTCATTACCGCTAATGCGTTATTGTTTCTATACTGTAGCAACAACTTGTTCACAAGGATGTGTATGGCGGACACTTCATGTGAAATGTCAATAATAGTGCCTCTGTGATGTTTTCTCTTCATTCTCATTCTTACAGTATGAACAAAAAAATCTTTTTAAAAGTAAAACTCTTACGTTAACTTTAAAACTCATTATATCTTAGTTGAGAAGAAGAGAAGTTGTGTCTATTTGCTGGTCAATCTGAAAGCTCCGCCTCCTGCACATCTATTCATATCGTCTACCTACAGTAATAGAAGTAGGAGTGTAGTTTTGGGGAGAAGTGTTCAGCTGGTTCCAAAACTCCTAGCTTTAACAAATCAGAAGACATTTATTTTCTTCTTCTCAAGTTGCTGATGGTTGCTATCTATCTATCTATCTATCTATCTATCTATCTATCTATCTATCTATCTATCTATCTATCTATCGTACATGTGATGAAATAAAACTACATAAGTCATTAAAATAAACCTTGTTAGACAAGTAGGTACTCAAGTAACTACTAAAATTGTTCTCATCATTGTCCTCACAATTACTTCAATCGTTAAAATGAAACAGAAGAGACTGAGCCTCAGATTTTATAATTAATAAATATTTGAGACATGATTCTAGCTAAACTGTGCTAAAATTTATCCTCCCGTTTAACTACCGATTTCAATCAGAGAGGGAACCAATGAAATGTAACCATAATGTAGAAGGTGGGTTTGTCAGGGAAAGATGGGAGTTATAGCTAACCTAACCTAAAAGATTAACAAATTGTAAAAAAAAAAAAAAAAAAAAAACTTTTTACAAAAAAATAAATGAGTCCTTAGAAAATTCATTTTAGAAATTATTTTAGAATTTTTTTTTTTTTTTAGCAGTGATTCTTCTTGACTGACCCTCTCTGACACTGCTCTCACCCATCTGGTCAAGGGTCAGGTTTAGTGGAAGTTTTGTATATTTTTTAAATGGGCAAAACTCCCCCCCTCCCCCTACAATATGTATTTTTTCCACGCTTCACATACGTCCTTTTAGGTCCATCGCATGAATCCTTTAAAACTGCTTACATTTCTTAAGGTGTTGCTGTGATAATGTTTTAATTTGAATTTTATTATCAGATTTATTTTGGTGTGGGGGGGTGTGGGGGTGTGGCGGGGTAAGGTATGTAAGATTTTTGAACAATGCTGTACCTACAATATTTCTTATTTACTAAATTTACTCCTTCTGGCCAAGAGACGTGTCCAGGAAAAGAAGAGGAAGTTGAGAAAAAAAAAAAAACCCTAAGAAGGATTGCCTTTCAGGAGTTATGAGCCATTAAATCACAACCAGGAAATCTCAAGGTTCCTCAAGAGTGCTGCACAAGGGATCTTCAGCCTCCGAGAAATATTGTTTACGGCATAAAAGGCCCGGCGCGGGATTTATAAAAGAAACATTCATCACAGCAGGAAAACAGAACAAAACATTCCTGAAATAAATACTCACTCTATAGGTATACTTGTCACTCGGACAGCGCAATAACAAGTGAATCGGAGCGGGAGATCCTTCATGCTCTGACAGCTGGCCTCCGGATCACAGCACTGGCCGAGCGCACCCAGTCCGAGAGAGAGGCCATAAAACTATAAAAAACATCACTGAACGCACCATAAGCTGCCCCTTAATGGGTTTCCCCTCGTTCCTTTTCTCTCTCTCTGCAACCCCCCGTCTCTTTCTGTTAAACCCCCCGAGCTCCTGTAGCGTGATTTAACCGAGCTTTGTTGCTGAATGTCATTTACCTCCACTGTAGTTTTTTTTTATTTTATTGAAGTGAAAATACTTGTCATGATTCTCACAAGATCAAATATGAAACTGGATTGTGCTGAATTCTGCATTCTGATTGGTCAGGAGGTGTTAAAGTAGCCCTCTTAAAGGTCATGTGTAAATCGCAGGTTTACGTGTACAGTATATCAAATGCATTGGTTCGTTATTGTACATTATTGTTTCTGTAGTAACAGGGATGTGTGGCGTAGTGGTGGCTCAGGTGGTTCGGGGCGTGGGGGTTCGAGCCACACGTCCTCTGGTTTGCCACAGTGCTTGGGCAAGACCCTTAAACCTTACGCGCCACACAACCCAGCCACTGCATATTACAGCATACTGTTCCCCAGGATTAATGGGACGTGTACGGTGGGCGATCATATAAGCAAGCAGGATTTTATGGAAGGAGTCTCCAGTGTCAGTGCTTTGTAACTACCAGATAAAAACATGAATTAGTTTATCTTTTTTAAAGGAATGACTTTCTGTAGCTGCTATAATGCACGAGAATTTGTTTTGTGGATCATAAGTCATTAAATTGGATAAAAAATTAAAATGACAATCATTGGCAAATCACTGTGGTTTAAGAGGAATAAAACACCCGCTGCTATCAGGTGGTATCAAAAAGTTTAGACTTCTTTTTGTAACACGCCAACAGATGGCAGCACAAGAGCACACGTACCTTCATAAGTCAGCGTGCCAAAAGACATCGGGAACTGTGTGACTGGTGCTATTCTGACTATGCGCATTACCACATTTGCTAGTTCATCAAGGACAGCAAGTTAGAACAAATACCGAGTATAAAACTACATGATCTCACTTCCACACTCACCCTACCCACTCCTGTGGACTTCGCCCTCTTACTGAAGATGAAGATCCAGCTCAATAGATGCCGTTTTGACACCACTGCGGAGCTCCAGAACAAATCGCAGAAGGTTCTTGACACGCTTTGGAAAGAAGACTTCCATGACCTATTCCATAAGTGGCAGGAATGCTGGGAGCGCTGTGCAAGGGGACTGTTTTGAAGGTAATAGCATGTGAATGTAGATAAATAAGAGTAGTTTGTAAACAGAGCTAATCTCGAAACTTAGTTGAATTAATCATCTTCCTGGTAGTAATGGTGACTCTGCTTCATCACGTCACCCTGTGGATGATTACTGTCCTCTAAAAGCACAACACTGTACCGCTCGTACATTAATAACGATTGTCTATTTCATTGCATTACTTCTGCATGCTTCTCTGTTCTCGTATCTCTTTTCCTCTCCCTCTCCTGAGCATCGGTCTGTGAGCAAGCCGCTCGCTGAAAACACAATTAACGCTATTGATTGCTCTTTCACTTCACTACAGCATGTCGGAGGAAAACGTTTCATGGCTTTACAGGAAAACGTGCGCCGGGTCAATGAGCTCGAAAGCTGAGTTAAATTTAATTGTGAGCCTTAAAGAGGTTTCATCAAACCCTGAGGAAGTGTTCAATACGCCAGAAGGCGAGATCAATTATTATTTTAGACGTCGTCGGTTTAAAGATGTGGAACAATGGTGGGTAGGATTTCACAAACAGCTCCAGACTCTAGAGAGGAAAACTAAATGTACCTTCATAAGAACCGTTTTTTCACTGAATCTGACATTTAGTTTTTTTTCCGTCACTTTTATCAAAAACTATTATCAAAAGACAAGAGATGTAGTTTAAAAGAAACTGTGCTGATGGAACGAAAGCATTACAAAGTCACCATAACGAAGGTCACTGAAAATAAAAAGAACATTTCTATTAAAAAAAACCCCTCAATATATGCATTTTCATCAAAACAAAAGTAAACCCACCAAAATCTGGGTCATGTGGATTCATATAATGGCCTCCCTTGCTATCACAACCCCCCACCTCCCCAAACACAAACAAATCCCAGTCTAATATCTGCTCACAACACCCTTCTTTAAACATACAGATTACACACACATACATACTGTACTTACATACATACACACATACATGTGCATGTCTGTACATTGCAGATTTTGACGAAAAAATATTTGGGGGGCCGCAAGATGAGTAATAGTAGAAGTCGAACACATCAAGATGTTTTTGGTTATTGTTGTTTATCTGTCTGTATGTGCACGAAGGAATTTTAATGGGGTTTTCACAGGTGTATTTGGCCGAGCTCGAGGTAACATATACGCTTTGTTTCATCGCAATCGGTCCACAGGAAGAGAATATGCTACTCTGAAATTTAAATGTCAAATGGCCTTATATCATTAAAAAAAAAAAGATCTTGGAAAAATCATTAATTCATCTAAAAAATTTAACAGATGACGCTGTGCATTTTTAATATGTGCGTGCAATTGAGTGTGCAATTGAAATCTGCTTAATGAACACCTTCATCCCGCTCACTTCAAGGTAACAAATCAAAATTTTAGTCCGTTCTAAAATTCAACACATGCCATTGTAAAATTTTTTTAAACACACCTATGATTGTGCAATTAAATTCCATACAAACAAAGTTGCGCACATCTAGGATATACTGTATATCTCGCTATATACAGAGTCAGACAAAACTAAATTTATATACTTGAGAAAAAGAAAAACACACACATAAATATATTTATATATTAGTTAATATAAAAATAAATACTAGCTGAAGTTCCCGTTATTGAAGAGTTTGTAGAAATAGTTAAAAGGTCGATTGGTGCAGGTGTTTGTTTACATAGAGCAAGTAGATTATTAGTAGCTTGTAACAAAGAGATAATTAAAAAAGAGAAAGCTCTGACCAGTGCATAGAAAGACCTTTTATTTATATAGATATAGCTGTCATTATTATTTTTCTTGCTCTCTCCATTTCTCAAACCACTTTAATTCCTTCAAATCATGTCAAGTTTCTGAGTCATTGAGTTTTACACTAACACTTTTTAAAATGTTTCTGTTCTTTCATTAAAATACAAAACTGACAAATCAAATCTCACAACACAATAAAAAAAAAAACCAACAACAAAAAGTAACTACAGGCTAATGAGCAGAGGATCATCTGCTCAGAAACACACACTGGCGTCAAATCCTTGAAAAGGGCTAAATGAAGTCGTATAAATACACAGAGCTAAATGAAGGTTAACAGCAAACAGGTGAGTTTAATAGACGTATCAGAGAAGGAGAGAGAGTGAATGTCTGGCTCCTGGATTATCACTGGATGTGGGAGGTAAAAAGAGAGTCTGGTGTTGGAGTGATCTATAATGCGGGTGAGAATTTTTTCTACAGATGTTCCACAACATTAAATGCTATAAACTATAAACGGATAAAAAACTATGACATGCTATTCTTTACTAAGTCTATAAATAGTAATTGAGGGCAAATTGCTTTGGAATAAAACACTTGTTAGCTTTGCGCAGGTTTCATCGATTCGCTCATTTGTTAAACGATCAGCAGGTTAAGTGATTCGAAAACGTGAACATTGATAGGTCCAAAATTGATTAATGGCAGTTTGAACAAGAGTCTATTTTTCATGTTGGCAGTGTGTGTGTATGTGTGTGTGTGTGTGTGCAACTGTTACACCACAGTAGCAATTGAATTCTCTTCTAATTAACTTTTTTTTTTTTTTTTTTAATATTGACTGTATTAGGGTCAATAAGCAACAAAAAAAACATTTATGAAAAAATTAATCTCAGTTGTAAGATGAATGTTCCAGAGACCCGATCGTTGCACCTGTGATAGCCAGTTGAGTGAATTAATATTGGCACCCCAGCATGATCACATGCCAGAACTCATACACATGTTGCGTATGATCAGAGCATGTGGAAAGAGACTGAAAAATGACCACCAGTAGCCCTATTCAGACTGGATTAGATTTTTCTGAGGATCAGATCAGACTTTTTTCCTCTCCTGAGAAAATTCTAGATCAAATTAACCGCAGAACTATTCTATCAGAACTATCTTCATAGAATATGTAATATTAATAGTCTACAGCGGAGTATAAATGTGCATCATAGTGTACTGTATATAGACTCATCCTTACGTTTGTCGTGGTGTTTAATGGTCTTTACTGGTCTGTAATGGTCTATAATGGTGTCAAATTCAAATTCAAATTCAAATTTTATTTGTCACATACACAGTCATACACAGTACGAAATGCAGTGAAATGCTTA
>JAQQZT010000015.1:1536554-1563302 GCA_030068275.1 Clarias platycephalus | reverse complement strand
AGCCTAACCTGCATGTCTTTGGACTGTGGGAGGAAACCCACCAAGCACGGGGAGAACATGCAAACTCCATGCACACATAGACGGGAATCGAACCCGGACCCTGGAGGTGCAAGGCGACAGTGCTAACCACTACACCACCGTGCCGCCATAATAATAATTAAAAATCATAATATAAATAATAATAATAATAATAATAATAATTTAAAATAGTAATAAAATAATAATAAAATAATAATAAAAAAATATAAAATAATAATAATAATTACAAATTTTAATATTAATAATAATAATAATTTAAAAAAAATAATTATTGTTATTATAAGAAAAAATATAAGAAATATAATAAGAATATGTAAACGTACATGATGTGTGTTTAAACACACACGTCCAAGTTTAGCTCATCATGCTACCACGTGGGTGATTATTTCCCTAAAACTACAAAACACACAGTGAGCTTCACTGAACAACAGTTTCATCAAAGAGATTTTATTTATAAGCAAACTGTGGCTTTGTTAATGCAATCAAATGCTCATGAGTGTGTTATAAGATACAACATAGCTAAAGGGACCAATAAAGCATATGCAATAGTTTTTTATCTGTTTTTGATGACTCTTTTGTTGTTTGTTGTTTGTTTGTTGTTGAACTCGGAGTGTGAGTTTCCGTGTTTCTGTTTCCATTACTCTGGATGCTGATGCAGCTCAGATGGGAACTGAACTCAGAGCTCTATGGAGAACACTTTCACCCCGCGGCCATGACCTCATCACGGCCCGCTTGATATGGTGTGTGTGTGTGTGTGTGTGTGTGTGAGAGAGAGAGTTTTTCATGAGTGTGTGAGTTTCAGTCTTTCACTGAGGGTTTATGAGTGGAGTCATTGATCCATCAAGACACCTAAAGATCACAATGATCCACTGTATCAAGCGTAGACGTCTAGACGAATTAGACAAATTTATTTTTAACATTACACTAAATGATTATACAACAATAAGAGTGAAGCTGGAACACATAAATGATCCTCACCTCTGTGTAGAATTTGCTGAGAAAAAGAACAAAGCACTGAGATTGTTACAGAGTTCTAACACTAGACTCCTTCCATAAATGTTACATAAACATCGCCTAAAAAACATAAACAATCAACATAAAATCGTTAGTCTGATGGCACGACCGCGGTACCTGTTCCTAAGTATGCGCTGTTGTTATAAAAACGTTAACATATTAAAACAAGTCCATTGATATGAATGTATCGCTCATGTAACCCGAGGCTTCTGACCAATCAGATTCGAGGATTCAGATCTTCGGTGGTATAAATACAGACTATAGTATCTAATAATTACTGTATATAGTGCTATTGTGGTTCTTCTATACAACATAAAAAAGACGTGCAGGGTCAGTAGGACATCATTGTTTAATCCGACCTTTCCTGCAACACTATGGGGACCAAGGCGTGATTATTATGGGATGCCAGATGAAGGAACATATTAATTGTGGAAGCTGTGGTGCATTAGAGCAGAGTTCATTAAGGAGGAGGTTTTAAGGAGGAAAAGGGGGTGCTGGGGACTAAAAAGATCCAGTGGTGCACGAGAAGAGCACGGGGATGAGGCCGAAAGAATGTTTAGTACAGTATGGCATTAGAAAGAAAAAACTAACAAAAATAAGCAAACAAACAAACGAAAAAATTCCCAGAAACATAATGAAACTCTTTGCAGGCAGACAAAAATACCGAAAACAAATAAAACCCAAACAAGCAAACAGCCAAAAAAAAAAAACAACCAAAAAAAACAAGCACAACAGGAATGAAAATTATACAATTTATTTAATAAAAAGAAATAAAAAAATATCATTAAGTAAAACAACCCCAGCTATTTTCAATCAGCCTGCTGGAATAACAGCAAACAAAAAAAGAGAGAAATATATATATATTTTTTAACCTTTTTTTTTACTTTTTTGATTGATAAAGAAACAAAACTCAACATGATAAATACATTAAAAAAAGCTAAATAAACAAAAAAAAAAGCTATTAAAAACATGACCAGCAAAAAAGGTAAAAATGAATAAATTAATTAAAATACAGAATGGTGAAAAGATTTGCTGCCACAAAACACATGGACAAAACTTTAGCAAAAAGAAAAAATGGATAAATCTAAAACAAAATGAAAGTGAAAAGGAAATGTGGCATGCGGTTAGAGTGGAACAAGCCTTCTGAAAGAATAATTGAGTCGTGTTATTTAGGGGGTTCGAGGTCTGGGCCGGGGTAATCATATTACCTGCGTAGGCCGTGAGGACGTGTTGTTTATTTATTATTATTTACAGGTTTATTTATTTCGCCTCAGAGCCGAGGAGCACGCTGATGGATGGAGAAAGCAGCAATTAGCAAATGAAGCAGCGAGGTTCCGCGGCGGGTGTGTCAGAGGAGGAGGCGGCGACGGCGATGTCAGAGCCACGTGCATGTGCGTGGTATGTGTGTGTGTGTGTGTGTGTGTGGTGGGGGGATTCTACTGCCAGGTGTGAGGAGAAGCGAGGGAGGGAGGGAGCGTGGAGGTGTGGTGGAGGAAGGAGGGGGTCGGTGGCAGTATATTTATTAGCGGCTGTCAGCGGGGTGACACTTTGATGAATGGTGGTGTGTAATCAGGAGTGTGTTCAGACAGGCTGCACTCACAGCCTTCTACCTGCCAAATCACTCACACACACACACACACACACACAAAACACGGCAGAGTTTTTTCTCTCTTAACCTTTACCGAAATAAGATCTTACAGAAAACAACGTAAAAAAAAAAACTGAAAGATGGAGAGAGGGAGCGAGAGAGACGATGTGGTGGTGACGGTAAAGCAGCAAATGCTTTGTGTTTTTGTCGCAGTTGTTGCATGACGACTCGCTAATCGAACTCCGCTACTCAGTCTCTCCTCTTTAGTGATTGTTCACCTTGTTTCCCTCTTTTTCTTTTTTTCCTTTTTCTCTTCTTGACACTTCTCTCTTTTTTATGATCTCACCTTTAACTCATCTCTCAAACTCCCTCTGTTTCACTCCTCCTCCGAGTGCACCTTTTCAGTGTCTATGTAAATGAGCTCCTCCTGAGCCACGCCCCCCCCAGAGAACAGCAGAGTTGAGAAACAAGCCGGGGGATGGGCTCTTCTTATATGAGGTCACAATGGGGGGAAAATCTAAATGGCTTGTTAAAAACAGGGAATGTTGTGTTTATACACACAGCGGATTAAAATCAAGTGCATTTGGCATAATAGGCGCCATTTATTATTATTATTATTATTATTATTATTATTATTATTATTGCCTTTTGTTGAATTTCCCCATCACTGAGTAGAAGCGATGGATTTGTTTGTTTTTCAAAAAGCATACTTTATTACTTCATTCCTTCCCCCTTTTTGTCATTTTCCCCCCATAATGAAGCTATACTTTATATTATTTTATTTGTTTAGTTTTTTTCCCTTCTTTTGTCATGTTAATTGTTCTTTTTGTTGGTTTATTCAAAATATATTGTTCTCTTCAAGTTTGTTAAGTTTCTGCTCCTACTTTTCATCTGAGCATTTCCTGTCTTCTTTTTTATTGTTTTTTTTCTCTCTCATCCTCTATAGTGCTTATCTTGTATACAGGGTCGAGGGGGCCTGGTGCGTCTCCCAGGGGACTCGGGGCACGGCACACCCTGAATGGGGTGATGATCCATAGCAGGGTGCACTCACACACAATTTGGAAAACCAATTAGCCTAATCTGCATGTCTTTGGACTGTGGGAGGAAACCCACCAAGCACTGGGAGACCATGCAAACTCCACACACACACACACACACACACACTCAGACATAGAGGCGGGAATCAAACCCTCGACCCTGGACGTGCGAGCCCACAGTGAAAATCACTAAACCACTGCACAGACACCTTGCTGTTTCTTCTTCTTCTTCTAAACGGCCGTTGGAATCCACTTTTCACAGCCTCGTAAAGCCGATTGTCCTGACCAGCCTGATTTGTGGGCGTGTCCCTGTCCACACACCCTGCTCAGAAGTCTGCTGTGTGGATTAGGACACAATTCTATCAGTAGTTATGTTTCCTGTGTAGTGAACAATGTGTGTAATACTGTACCACTCCACAAACAGTGAATTAGTTCGTAAATCAGTGTGTGTGTGTGTGTGTGTGTGTGTGTGTGTGTGTATGTGTGTGTGTGAGAAAGACTTTTCATGCTCCTTTTTTTCTTTAGTGAAACATTTATTAATGCCTTTGTGTCTTACACACACACACACACACACACACACACTTCCACCCTTTGCACCTGCATGGCACAGTGCCAGTGTGTTCCTGCTTCAGCTTCCTGCCACCCAGAGAGACGAGTGAAACATGACAGAGGGTCGAGAGCGAGATGTTACAGTATGTTCCCCAGATGATGTTCTCTATGTGATGTTCTCCATGTGATGTTATCCGCCTGATGTTCTCTGTATGATGTTCCACAGGTGATGTTCTCCAGGTGATGATGCTGAGGTGATGTTCCCCAGGTGATGTTCTCCAGGTGATGATGCTGAGGTGATGTTCTCCAGGTGATGTTCTCCAGGTGATGTTGTCTCTGTGATGTTCTCCAGGTGATGTTGTCTCTGTGATGTTCTCTGTATGATGTTCCCCAGGTGATGTTCCCCAGGTGATGTTCTCCTGGTGATGTTGTCCAGGTGATGTTGTCTCTGTGATGTTCTCCAGGTGATGTTCTCCTGGTGATGTTGCCCAGGTGATGTTCTCCTGGTGACCTGTTGTCTCTGTGATGTTATCCGCCTGATGTTCTCTGTATGATGTTCCCCAGGTGATTTTCCACGTGCGATGTAATGTAATCCCATTGAGACACATAGACAGTAAAATATTGTATGTTTGTATGTACTGAAATGTGCCTCTATGTGTGTGTGTGTGTGTGTGTGTGTGTGTGTGTGTGTGTGCGTGTGTGTGTGTGCATGTGTGTGTGTATGTGTGTGTGTATGTGTGTGTGCATACTGTATATATCCTTGTCAGCTTCTCAGCAACTTGTCAAACCCCCACCACTCCTGTCAAACACACACACCAGAGTGCACATGGGTTATTATGACTTCCTGACACTGTGTGTGTGTGTGTGTGTGTGTGTGTGTGTGTGTCTATGAAGTCAGACTTGTAAACCTGTTGAATGTTTTATCCTGGAGAGCAAGCACTGGATGGTGCACACACACACACACACACACACAGTGCTTTGCTCATCTCTTGCTCCATTTCCCAGAAGGCCGAGCGAGACAAAGATTAATTCTTCCCCTCTCTCAGGCAGCGTTTAGCGGCGTTAGCATGCTGTTAGCTTAGCGTCGGCGTGACGTTAGCCTGCTGCCGCTGCAGTGTCAGTGTTGTGTCGCCGTGGCGGCGTTAGCGTTTTGATAATGTGACATCATCATGAGAGTCTACACACAGCGGGCTGAGCTGCACACCTGGACTCCTCTCTTCTCCTTTTTCTCTTCTTCACTTTTTCTTTTCTCCTTTCTTTACTCTTCTTTTTCCTTTTAGCCCTGTCTTACTTTGTCTTGTTCATTCTTTACATTCCTCTCTTATTTACTTTTATTTATTTGAAACTTTTTTCTCTTCTCTTCTCTTTTCTGTTCCTTTCTTCTTTCACATTCTTTTTCCCTCCTTCCACTTTGTATTTTTTTCTCTTCATCTCTTTTCCTCTGCTTTTCTCTTTTCATCTCTTTTCTTTTACTTTCTTGAATTGTTTTTTTTTGATCATCTGTTTCCCTCTCACTTCTCTCCTCTCCTTGTTTTCTCTCATTCTCTTCATTCACTCCGTTCTTTTCTCTTCATTTCATCTTTTTCCCTTTTTTCAAAGAAAAATTTGGTATCTCCCAAGTTGTCTCTTCTCTTCTCTTCTCTTCTCTTCTCTTCTCTTCCTTGTTTTTCATCCCCCTTCTTTTCTTATCACCTGGCTTTCCTCATTTTCTTATTTATTGCCTTGCTCCATCCATCCTCCCTCTTTTCCCTCCTCTTCTCTCCTATTCTGTCTTTACTCCATATCTCTCTTTTTGTTCATTGTCTCACCTAATCTCATTTCTTCTCCCCATGCTCTCTCCTCTCCTCTCTTCTCCTCTTCACACTTTTTCCACCTCTTGAGTTCTCTCTCTCTCTCTCTCTCTCTCTCTCTCTCTCTCTCTCTCTCTCTCAGGATGGAGTGATGATGCCTGATTTTCGAGGTGCACATCTGGAAGTTGAACACACACTTCAGGAAGTGTGTCTGTGTCTGTGTGTGTGTGTGTGTGTGTGTGTAGCGCAGTAACACTACAGTGTTGGTGGATGTATAGTGTTTTGTAAAGAAGTTTTCTAAGAATAATTCCAGAGTGTCTCCATTTTTCTGGATGATTCCCGTCCCGTGGTGTGAGGTGGAGAAGCGTCGCTCTGTCGATTCTGTCTCGTATTATTAGTCCATTAACCAGCTTCTCTTTGTTCTCTCTCTCTCTCTCTCTCTCTCTCTCTCTCTCTGCCAGCTGCTGTTTTTTGAGTGTGTATGTGTGTGTGAGTGCTTTCCTCCTCCTCCATCTCTCTTTTTTTTACTCCAGCGTCCTCATTTTTAATCTATCTATCATGTCCAGGCCAGTGGGGCTCTAAACTGTGCAATTGGCACTTTCTCGGTTGCTGAGCTGGAAACAGCAGCGCTGCTGCCCGAGACACAAATCTGGAGCTGGTACGGGCACGCGGGAGACTGCTGCCTCAGAGCAGGTGGACACACACACACACACACACACACACACACACACACACACACACACACACACACACACACACACACACACACACAAGGAAAATACCAGACATCCATTTATATTCAGCTCTGAAATGATCAGCACGCTTCATCAGGACGTCAGTAATGAGGTCATTTAAAGTAAAATAGATAGATAGATAGATTTAACTTCTATTCTTTACTTTCTTTTGTTCTTGTCTCTTATCTCTTCTATTCTCTCTTTATTTCTCTTCCTTTCTCTTTTCCTCTTGTTTTATCTTAAGTAAGCCAGATGTTCTTTTTAATTTTAATTTTTCTCCTCTGTTTTATTTAATTACTTTCAACTTCTTCCTTCCCTTCGCTTCTTTTCATCTTTTCTCATCACTTCTCTTTTCTTAATTTTTCCTTTTTTTTCTTTTTCTCCTCTTTTAAGTTTTTATTTTCACTTTACTTTTCTTAGTTTATCTTGTTTTCTCTTCTCCTCTTTTTTTCTTATTTCTTTATGTATTATTTTCTCTTCTTTCTTGTTTATTTCTCTTTTCTTTATCGCTCTTTCATTTTGCCTCGCTAATCATCTCTCTCTTCTGTTCTTTATTTCTCCTTACACACACACACACACACACACACACACACACACACACACACACACGAAAATAATGTTTTACATTTACATTCATCTCAGGAATTTTTTTTATGCTTCGTGGAGACGAACAATGCAGGTTATAAAAACATACATGTAAATTTTATTTTATATATAATCTTTTTAATCTTTTTACCTCTAATTTACCTCCAATAGGTTTTATTTTATTTATTTATTAATTTATTTATGCATTTATTATTATTATAATTTTTTTTTTTACAATTTATAATTTTTTACTTTAATTAAGTTTCTATTTTATTCTGATAATTTATTATTTCCAAGCTCCCCATTCCCTTGTGTTTTAACAGGGGTGCCAATATTTCTGCATCCGACTCTAAACGCTACAGGATTAAATTCCTACACGCACCATGACGACTGTCAGACTGAATCCTGCTGTTCATACACTATCTGAAATTTTTATATGTAATATTTACATATTTGTAGAAAAAACTGTCCTGTATGTGTGACTTTAATATCGCGTGTTCTGCTTCACCCAGAGACCGACACACACACACACACACACACACAAACACAAACACACGCTTCAGTTTCTTCTTAAATGATATTTCTGTCATTTGAAGAAGGATCGCGTCTGGATAAATATAATCTGAGACACAGTTTTTAAACGTGTAGAGATTCAATTCTGTGTCCTAAGACAGACAGAGTGACGAGCTCAAGAGCTCAAAGTTCACTACAAGTGCTCACTACATAAAGTGTGTACAGTAAAGCCAAGACGATAACGTGATACTGAACAGAGCTCCTAATCCCAGCATGAGCTCTAACACTGGATAAATGCTGCAATGATGTTAATGAGGTAACGAACCTAACAATCCAAACACAATGTTACAAATTCAACCTCAAAACAACAAAATAATCACCTTTATTCAGAACATTCATGCTGATTAACATCCGTTTGTCCGTCCGCATCGATGCTCCATTGGGTTTCTAACAGGGTTTAGAATTCTGATCTGAGATTAAGACAGACACAACAGCTTCCCACACACAGCGTGTGTATCTCATGTAACGCATCTAACCGTGTTGTCTGTTTCATTTTCTTTTTCAGAAATATTACTGTGATTTGTGTCTTAGCTCACAAATTTGCCGAAATGCATCACGTCCACGTCCACAGAATTTTTTTGGGCCACTTTTCATTTTAATATTACAGTAAATTGCTTATGGTTGGTGTTTTTTTGTTTTGTTTTTGTTTTTGTGTCACACGTTCTTATGTACACATATTTACTAGCATTAACAGCAGGACCCTAGTGGTGAACAGTGCAGTCATTTATGTAACATCGTGTCTGATCAACATTATTTACATTTAAACATTTGGCAGACACCCTTATCCAGAGCGACTTACATTTTATTTCATTATACATATGAGCAGTTGAGGGTTAAGGGCCTTGCTCAAGGGACCAAAAGGGACAACTTAGTGGTTGTGAGATTTGAACCTGAGACCTTCTAAGCTATAGTCCAATGCGTTATCCACTGAGCTAACCCTGACAATATTCTAACGCCACCTAGTCAACAAGCTAATTTTGTGACAAACATTCTACCTTTCACAACCAACCTGATATCAGCATTGTCCCAACATCTGTATTGTCACCAAATTAACTTCACCACAACATTTTTACAACCAAAAATTCCTTGGACAAAAATGTTAGCTTAAAGAAGCTGATCGCTAAAATCATGCCTATGAATTGTCTGTTTTTTACTACTCTCAGAAATCACATTTACAAAAGAATGATCCATCTGTTTTTCTTCTACAACCTCAAAACAACAAAACTATCACCTTTATTCAGAGCATTCATGCTGAATAAAATAAAAAATAAACAATCTGTTTATTTTGTATGAATTTTGTTCTTACTAATTTCACTTCCTGAGTTTTGATTACAAGGTTAAAAGAAATCAGTCTTATCTACGATTAGTTAAAAGAAGTGTTTTTTTATTTTATTAAAAAAAATTACAGTCAAATCATGCTGTTCCATGAATATTTAATAATCATTACAATATCTGAGTGTCAGTGTGAGTCTAAAACACATTTACTTTGTAAAATCTTTTAATTAGTTTGTCGTTAACAATGAGGATAATCTTGCAAGTGTGGGCTTTGCAAGGTTAGGTTTGTTATACATTTTCTGACCAAACCAATCTGCACTATGATTGGTTACTAGAAGTTGATCTCATCTATGATTAGTTAGATCTTTCCTGTGTGTGAAATGCGAGCCAATGCTAGAGCATGAAGGTGGGACTTATTAGTGCATTTTTAGTACTGTTTAACATTGTTACTTTATCTAGCACTAATCATGTCGTGAATATTTACTTATTATTAAACCTCAGAGTAAGTTTTCAGTCTATTGTTCTAATGTTACTTTTGGATAAGTTTAACTGTTAATAATGAGGATTATTTTGCTTTAGTGTAACCGCGCCGCTAGCAATTAAAGACTATATTGCACAAGAAACACTTTTTATCTACATAATTTTACGCTATGTAATTATTGAAAATAATTAATGATTAATAAAGTGTTAATTATTTTCCTACACCATCATGTCTTAAAGTGATTTACTCCTCTAGCAACCAAAAATTGGTTAAATTAATCTTTTTTCTATCATTTTTGAAAACAAAAAATTAAGATGGTGAAAAAGTTACAGCTGTACTTCTGATTGTTATAAAGCTCTGACACTGGAGACTCCTTCCATGCAACACATGAATGGTTTACAATTTAAATTTATATCTTTGCTCAGCGATCGACATAATTGTCAAACAAACCGTTTTGTATGCTAATGTGTTTAGACTAAGAAAGCAATTTTAGCAAAATAAAGCAAAAGATTGTGCCAAAAGAAAGAGAAGTAAAGCTGACGGATTTATCAATAAACAGGAACTGGTTCATATTTGTGGCATATGGTGGCCGACACTGAGGTGTTGAGGTTGGCTGTGACGGAGTCGGGGTGTTTTTTAAGAGGCGGGGTTGTGACAAACACTCTCTCTTCTCCTCCCTTACACACACACTCACACACATTCACACGCAGCAGAAAATCGATGCTGCGCTGTCAGCGGGTCCCTGGCGTGGCTCATCGGAGTGTGATTTTCTCCCAGCGAATGTCAAACGAGAGACGATTCCTCTGCGCTCAATCTGTTCCGCCGATAGGTTAAAGAAAAAACAAATGCACGACAAGACCTCAGCTTGTTGTATACTGTGTGTGTGTGTGTGTGTGTGTTTCGCACCCCTCAGCTTCGGCCCCTCATCAGAGACAAACAAGCCGTGTGTGAGAGGTGGAGCTGGCAATCTGGCCAGGAAGTGTCTGATCTCACTCGCCTTTCTCACAACATCACGTAATGTAAAGTCGGCCCTTCGACGCCGTCTCACGCCTCCGCAGCTTTTCTTTCGTAATTATGACAGCTTTTGTTTGGTGGGACTTTTGCAACTGGCGGTGTAACTTTTATCTCTGTTTTCGGGAGCTCTTCCTTATCTAGTGGTAAATATGCAAATGATTGTTCATAATAGATGATAATAGCTGATAATTCTTAGAATCAAATAATCATTTAGCTGCAGTCTATTTAGGTTCAGTGGTATGGTCTGTCCACAAACGCTGACCGGTTTCCCAGTTCTACAACATGATGCTCCCACCACCGTGCTTCACACTTTTTAATTAATTTTAACCATGTGATGTGATTTTAAAAATAGCATTTATATTTTTCCAGAACTTCATCCCAGACTTGTTTCAATCACCTTGGTCTTCATGATGATTTATTTTGTATAGATTCCTGAGATACATTTCCCAATTGCAGTACTGTTTGTGAACTGCTGAAAATATTTCTCCTAAATTCAAAATATACCTTTTGTTATTTAGAGTGTATATTTAAAGGAAATGATAACATCACAGCACATCGAAATAACCCAAGATCATGCAGAGCTTTAAGAACTCAAATAAAACAAAATGCAAATGATTTGTACATAAATTTTGTTAATGCTTTGGCTAAATAACATTAAGAATTTGTATTTGGTGTTTGGTGGAATAATAACCCTGATTTGCAGTTACAGCATTCGTGTGTTTTGGTTCTCCACCAGTTTTTTACCCAACAGCAACCAGCTGTAACCTTGTTGCTGTTGGGTAACTTTATACCACTCTTTTTTGCAAAAAAGCAAACAGCTCATCTTTGCTTGATGGTTTCTGACCCTCCATCGTCCTCTTGATGATATTCCAGAAGTTTTCTGGAGTAAATTGCAGTAGTCTCTTATTTTTTCCCAGAGCTGTATATATTATTTACACTTTTCCAGACGTTTTTCTTGGACTTGTTTCAAACACTTGTTAAGCTTCATAATGTTGTACTTTTTTCCTTTAGGAAAACCCTTGATCGTTTTCCCACAGAAACAAATTTTTACATTCAGATCATCAACTAAACTAAGAGAACAATTGACAATTTTGCAATAATAACTTTAAATTTTGAATTTCTTTTCCATATTATGGAGTAATGAAGTCAATTTCCACAATGCAACAATACAAAATGTGGCAAAGTGGTAAAATATTATGTAAGACTTGCTAATGGCACATTATTTTACTCTGATAAGTCAGCTGTAAGCCACTAACAGAAAGAACAATCTCTACTGACTGTTAACAAATTAGAATACGTTATAAGGTTCTAACACTTAATAATATCCTACTAAGGTAATTTTAGCTAACTGGGTAATACAAGTATTAAGGGCAGATGCAGATAAATTACCAACACAGCTAATCACACCTACTTCTAAAATATCCATTTAAGCTAACTAGAAAGATAAAGGTAGATGCAGATAAATTCAATAGCTGTGGCTGCTACTAATAATATTTAATATCTTGTGGTAATTTTAGCAGGCTAGCTCACTAATATTAACCTCTGTGGTAATTGTGGTAATTTGTAGCTAGCCAGATAAGCCATCTGTTAGCATAACGCAATGAAGAGTAGCTTTGGAACTTGCTCTTGCCTTGTCTTGATTTAAAAAAAAGTTCCATAAAATAAAATAACAATTTAATATTCAATTTAATAGAACATTGTGAAAGAAGAATAAATCAAAGAAAGCCATAGAAGTGAGAGATTTATTTTATAGTATTTTTTATTTTACTAACTAAAAATCTTGATATTAATATAAACATAAAACCATTAAGATACATAGCAAAAATGTGTATAGATTAAATATGATGGATTTTCACCATAAGTGCTTCAAGTGGATCCAGAGTCGATCCCTGTAATGCTAAACATAAATTGAGAATAAATCCTTGATGATGCAATTTTTTTTTATAATACATTAAATCTGCACTTATCTGTTCTTATGCTCATCTCCTTGATATATTTCAGCATTTTTACATAAAATAAACCAGCCTTAAACTTCTAGAATAAGAATAAGAGGAATAAGAAATGAATCACTAGAGGGCGCTGTATATCCAGGGTGTTTGTTTGTTCCGGGCTGCTGAACTTGTTTACGCTGCTTGTGTGTTTAGTTAATTTGCTGGAGAGCTCATGACCTGCTGTCCCTCGCCCTGATGAATGTCCTCATCCTTCTCTTTTCCCTCCTACTTCCTGTTTCTTTGTCTCCTCTTCAATTAATCAATTAATCAGCTCTGCTAAGTGTGTGTGTGTGTATAAACACACAGCCAGGGTTCTGTGCCTTGAGGGGGAGGATGGGAATGGAGCCAGTCGTATAATAATATATAGTGAGTGTTTTTATTGTCTTAACGTAGCCTCATCATTTCACATTTAGGAAATCAGAAACAGCTGTAATGTTAATACTTTGTTATAGAGGTTGAATTATTATTATTGTTACAGCAAAGATTGTACTGTGGTTTACATTATATAAAACAAATCAGGCTTAGAAACATTCTCAAACTTGTCACTTGTACATTTTTGTATTTAAATGTTTCATGCATAAATGATTTAAAACATCCAGGAGATTTTTAAAATCAGTTAAAATGTAAAGTTTTTCCGTTGTCCTAATTATTTTACTATTATGATGAAATGTAAACAATCAACTATTATACCTGCAATAAAACAATACAAATCAAGCTAATCAGCTTAAAATATTGAATATTTAGGTTGAAAATTATAGAAATCATCAATTATGTACAACATGTAACTATATTACTGCATGATAAAGATAATTTCTGAGGTAACCCAAACTTTGAAAAAAAAAATCTGTTTACTAGATTCTGAAACACAAATATGAAATTTTAAATTTTATAATTATTGTGTAAATTTTATACATGGTAGAGCTATACTAGAAATAAAAAACATCGAAAAAGCAAGACACATCACGTTAATTAATCATGTAAAATCAGAGTAAATGGTCAAGAGTGGTTTGGAAGTGATTTATTTTACTACAAAAAGTATTAAATTGACTCATAAATTACTTAAATGTAAGTAAGTTTTTACTCCAAATGTAAGTGATTGGTGTCTAATGTGGTAAAAAGTCAATTGTCAGTCTTTCGGCTGCTCCCATTGAAGGGTCACTACAGTGGACCATCCGATCCGCACACAAAAAAAACTCGGCACAGGTTTTACACCAGATGCTCTTCCTGATCCAACCCTCCCATTTTATTTAGGCTTGGGAATGGCACTGCACCCAGCGGGTGGGGTTTGGGCATTGGGTTTGAATATAACCTTCCGCATCAAATATAACCTAAAATTCATTAAATTATATCAGAGTCTTAAATTTTTTTTATTTTAATACAGTTTCAAAAATCCACGAATGTGCCATAACTTACAGGTTGCCTTGATCTAAGAGATAAAATTAACTAAGAACATTATCATTAAGAGAATGGCTTAATAATTGATTTTAAAACAAAACTTTCAATAATAATAATAATTAAAATGTCGTTTTTTTTTTTATGTCAAACGTATTCAAATCATCCAAACGTAGCTATTTCTTGTAGGATGTTTTCAGTTAAAAATGGCTGTGACCAAGATAACAAAAACAATTCAATTGTAAAAAACATATACCGTGAATTAAAAGGGAAAAAAAAGGAAAAAATTAAGACTTCAGTGAGCACTGAGACACACACATGCATTAAGATTAAAGATAAAAAGATCATTTAGACAAAAGAGGACAGCATTTCATTTAATGTTCTAAATGTTATAACCTTAAATGTACAGTACTGTGCAGAAGTCTTAACCCCCTTATTTAATCTTATTAAATTAAGTTAAACGATTAAATGAATGAAACAGGAACCAATGTTTTACTGTGACGGGCTGCAACACGTTAAAACACAGTTGTGTAACAGGCTCAGCAGCGACCTCATTTCCCCTCCCGTCAATTCCAACCACTCAGCACTCAGCATCAGCAGTGTAATAATCACCAGCCTGATCAGATCATCGGTCATCATCTGCATCTGTTTCTCACTGGTTCATGTCTTAAGTTAGATGGATTTAAGCTTAGCAAACAAAAAAACATTCCTCTGAAATTGCTCGGGTACAGGGCCTGGACTGAAAATAATAAGAGACATAAAAGTGCTTCAGAAAGCCTGGAAAACTATTCCTCAAGACTACATTACCCAATACAAGAAGAGGGGGCCGGGTGGGTCATGATTTTTAAAGAGTACTGTAAAGCTCAACAAAATGAAGTTATCTTTGTGGTGTCCCTGATTATTTAATACTAAACAACTTCCTTGTTTCGAGTCATTAAAGATATCAGGATAATTATAGCTTGCGGTATCAGTGTAAATAATGTTAAGCATAAAAAATAAATAAATAAATAAATAAATTCATGAAAGAAGTGTTCTGATGCTTTCCTAATCTTACACTGGGAAGCTTATTTAGCTTTGATTATTTGATTAGTTCCACGTGACATATATTAATTTCCCAGAGTCACTTTTCACCTGAAATCTTTAAAGCGTTCGACACGTTTTTTTTGTTGTTTTTTTTTGCCAAGACGGCTGCGAACTCAATTATCGGCGTTTCAGAAAACAGATGTTGCGCTGTCAGTTGATTAATCCGGATTCGATGACAGCTCTCTTGATGTTAATGAATCTGTCGCATGTACTAATTAAATATCATTTCATGTAGCGACGCTTCAATTGTAGCAATGCTTCAGCGCCATCATGACGTCTGTCCCGGAACGCTAAAGCGCTAAAAACTGTAAAACATGCAACAGAATGTGTGTAACAGTGTGTAACATCCTAATGTAGCCTACGCCTCGTGTTGTGTCAGAGAAACAGAAGAAGGAGAAGAATAGAGAGTATAATAAAGTTAAAAACAATGTCAGGAAGGCGCTTTTCCTTTCCTTTCTGGGAAAGATTCCAGCGCTAATCAGGTATGGAGATACCATCGGAGATACACGCGTCTCCTGCGAGAGAAAAAAAAAACGCACAATGTTTTACAGCGGCATGAATGGGAGAGCGATCGTCCGAACAATAGCGCGGAGATTGGTACTTAGAAATGAGAGAGCGAGTGAATAGACAGTCATTAACCTCCTCTCTCTCTCTCTCTTGCAGCTGGAAGGATGATTATTATCTAAATGAGCTCATCTCGCTCTCCCAAGCCGACGTCGTCTCCGCTCAGGGCCCGTGTCTTAATCTCTCTCTCATCTCAACGCCATTGTGCGCGCGGGATAATCCGCGTGTCAGTGTGCATACATATGGAAATTAGCTCCTGTTTAATTCCAATTAGCCGCTTAAACGTCACAAAAGGCACCGGGGAAGAGTGTACGACTTGGATTGAAACATTGCAACCTGAGAAGAACAGATAGGAACACTGTCAAACATTAGCATAAAAAAGTAAAACTCAAGCTTCCTCATGATACGATACGATTTCTAATCTTAAAGCGACGATCCGATATTAGACGATGCTCCTGAATATTCAGTATTCTTCTAAATCTGGACTGTTCAGTCACAAATTATAAGAATAAATCAGATTATGAATATGTATTTGCAGGAAATCACCTAGCCTAGTGTTTCCCAAAGTGTGGGCTGCAGCCCTCTTTTGGACCATAAGGGTACTGCAGGTGGGCTGAGCGATGTCGTTTATAACAAATAAAGAAAATGCTTTTAATTTTTAATTTTGTTGTCATGTTTAAATTTCCCATAAAATAGTTCCGAATAAGTGTTAACATTTCAAAGGTAACCAGCACTTACAAAACAAAGCCATGGGATTTAAACATATTCTTAATTTATCTTAGACTCGCGCATTGATCAGAATTAGTTGATTTAAGTATTGGGTGGGACGCAGAAGATTTTCACATTTCAAATTAGCTCACTTAGATTTACTGTTATTAACTCAATTTATCAAATTGCTACACTGGTAATATCAAGTCCAACAAAGAAAACCTTCCAAAATTTTAAATATGAACCGTCAGAACCACTTACTCAGGCATCCTAAACGTCAAAAGGGGCGGGGCTTAAATTACAACCCATCATATATATATATCACTAATTACTAGGAAATTCAGAGTAACTATCAGAGACATAACATTAACGTTAGCTAAAGTACAGTAACTACACACCTTGTTCCGTGTAACATGAGCTAACTATCCTAGCTTGCAGATTTGGCCAAACTGCTGTCTAAATTTTATCAAATCTAATGTTGCCTAGCTACAGACACCCTCAGGACATCAAGGGTGGAGCTTAAAGTAAATTTCTGCACCAAAATAGCCGAATGATATCACAACAATCACAAGCGAAAGTAACTATCAGAGACACAAAGAGACATTATTCTAGCTTGCCAAAGTATCTATGTGCAGCAAGATATTATTAAGGTATAGACAGATATATATGTAACTATTGTATTACACTTTATAAATGTGGGAGGAGCTTACATTAAATATGATTTCCAGCAAATTTAACATCAGCCACGTAGCTAATGAAGAGATTCTGTTTTGCATAATGTATACATATAATTTTATTCAGTTATACAGTAAAAAGGAAAAAAAAAAATCTTTGGGGTGATGATGTCACAGAATCACCTTTTCAACTGGCTGATTAAAATTATCTTAAGCTCCACCCCTTCTTTGCATCATATTACTATTTATGTTTTATTATCTTTACTACTACAACACAAATCTGTAAATTGAACACGTAAGGAACTTTTAATTTAAAGGATAAAACCTGAGCATAAATAATGGCGCCCCCTGTGAAATACATTTACATCTCATTGACATTTCTGTTTCATTTTACCAAACGAAGACTGGAAACACAGATTGATGGTTTTCAGGAGAGCTGTAAGTGCCAGACCTTAGACTATTTAAAGTAAATACATGCATTTTTTTGGTTTTTATAAAAACAGGACATGGTGTAATTACGTTTACATAGAGCTTGAGTTATTATTGTTATTAATTATCTCTAAAAATGCAAAAATAAAGTCATGTCAGGGTTTATAAATCATTAAAACACTACTATGAAAATGACAAGTGTGACACAGTGCCATCGTTTGTATTTGCATCCTAATTTAATCTCAAAGTGGGGCGTGGCCTAAACTGAAAAGGTTTTTTTTAGGCACCTCCATCACCAAGCAAGTCTAGTCCTTATTACTCATTTATTTGTCTGAATTGTTGTTATAATATTCTCTAAACAGGAAGGAAGACGTTCAAGGAAATTAATTATTCACACTTTGTTTTTGAAAATTGTAATTTTAAAGGCTAAACAGTTAATTCGTATTGCTTTATGCGCTTTGAAAAGCTTGTGGTGAGATAAGGGAAATAAATAAGTATATACTATGTAAATCATATACTATAAAGCACAAAATATGCAAAAAGCACACACTCCAAATACTATACAACAAAAACGAAGCGAGATTGTTCAAAAGTTTTTCATTGATGTTTTATTCAAGAGATTTAACACCAAATTTATCCGTTAAACCTCTAACGAGCGACATTTTGTTGGATTGTGTTAAAAAGCCTCAATTCCACAAATGCTTGAGTGTGAATCCCGCCCCCAGTCTTACCATCTCAACCCAGTCAGATTTTGCCATTTTGCAAATTCTTTTAAATAAATTGCGTTATAATAACGTTAGAGAGCCGAATCCAGACAGGATGATATTAACATTTATGGTTTCTGGATTCCACGTAGGGAAAAAATGACCTTAACGCTCCATTAAGTCATCAACAACTACCTTAAAGCTGTCAGGAAGAGCACTCTGACGCATTATCATAAAGTTAGCCATCCATCCTCCTTGATCCACACCGACTCCACCCTCGAACTGTCCTTATTTCCTCTCATATACACCAATCCAATATACCGCGCAAAACCACTCTCCCTCCTTTACATTTTATTTTGACCGTCCCGTCCCGTTCCTTCCTTTCCTTCCCTCCACCCACCCCACTCAATATCCTTCCCTCTCTCACATGGCATCAATATTTCATAAACTTACAGTGACAAATTTATTTTAATGCGCCTTCCGTGTCGACGCGGAGATTGATTGGCCGATCAGGGCGGTGGCACGACGGCGAGGCGAGTGGTGGAGCGCGGCTTTACCGCATACATTAGTCAAAGACGGACGAGCGAAAGGAGGGAGGGATGGATGGGAAAGAGAGAGTGGAGAGCTGAGAGAGAGATTGAGAGAGAGGGGGCCAGTCACCAAACTGGGGGAGTAGATTTATCATAGTTATGGCTTTCCTAGGCATCCATTTTCCTCAAGGCCGATGACAGGGAGTATCTGCACAGGACTGAGTATTGATTGACGGCACGGTTTCCCGCTCAAACGGACCTGGTTAGGCGGTTCACTGTGACTCCATGATCGCATCACAGCAGACTGTTGATATTGCGGTCACTGAGTCGTTGCTTAACATCAAACAGCGACGTGGGAATTGAACCAGTGAATCGTCCAGCGGCTGTTTTGTTGATTTTTCTATAACAGCATATCTGTACAGGTGTTTTGTTCCTTTTATACAACAATGATTACACGTCCAAACAGTACATCCTACTTTTTACCCATTTATAGCTACATTTACCGCTTAAGATCATTCATCCCAGTTCTTGAAATCGTATATAAGCAGTCGCTTCTTCACAAGCTTCTCTTTCTTTTCTCTCTTAAAGATAATAAAATTAGGTGGTGATATTTCCAATAAACCAGAAAAAGCACAAACCCATCTATCATGAAGATCTTGGAAAAATTACCTCTGACTGTTACAAAATGCTGACACTGGAGACTCCTTCCATCAATGTTACAAGATTTCCATATAAGGAATTACACGCGTCTGACTAAACATGTTTAATATGTCTACAGAACATTTCCATTTTTCACGCGGAAAGATGGAAACGTTATCACAGCCATTATTTACTTACGGCCACCGCGCGAAACCGCGTAGTTGAGATAGAGGTATAATCTGCATGTCTTTGGACTGTGGAAGGAAACCAGAGTACCCGGAGGAAACCCACCAAGCACAAGGAGAACATGCACACAGACCCCGAGGCAGGAATTAAACCCAGACCCTGGAGGTGCAAGGTGACAGTGCTAACCACTACGCCACAGCGCCACTAGCTACACTATGTATATGACTTAAATTTTGTGCACCCCTGGCCATTACATCTATATGGTTCTATTACAAAGCTAGAAGCACACATTTGTCTACAGAATGTCTTTGTAGCAGTACAGTTTCTCTAAAAATGAAGAGGTCCAAGCCCTTATCCAGGATGATGATGCTCATGATGGATCCACTAAGCCAGCTCCATGAAGGTCCGGTGTGTTAAGAGTCTTGGAGAGGAGGAATGTTGAGGAATATTGTTCATAGAACTCAACCCACTGAACCAATAGCTTTGGGATGAACTGGAACTTGAGCGTCCTTGAAATCCCGACATCAGCACCTGAGCTCACTAATGCTCCTGAAGAATGAACACTGTACATATGTGCTCGCACATCTAGTGGAAAGCCTTGCCAGAAGGGAAGAGTGGAATGCATTACATTGGGAAACACTGTATGATGTAATGCTCAAGAAGCACAAGGAGTGTGTTGGTCATTGGGTGCACAAACTTTTGACCATATACAAAAACAGAATAACAAAATAAACAAACAAAAAGCTTTGAAGGAAATGTGTAATTTTGAGCAGTTTAAGAAGAATGAATGACGAGTGGAAAACAGGATGCAGGTGTTAGAAATCAGGTGAGACCGCATGCTATAACATCTGGACCGAATTCGGATCAGGACTCTGAGCCCTGGCTCCTTGAACGGCAGCGGATCTGGTTGTGTCAGTTTCAGGACTGAATCATGATCAGATTTGAATCGTTTCACATAAAACCATTAACGGTTAATTCAATTTAAATCCGTTTACATGCGTATATGCAAATTATCTGCTGACTTTCAAACAGCAACGTCTGGTGCAGTATATAATTTTTTATTCAAGATATTTAAAAAAATTTAAATCTTGATTTTTGTGCTGATTTTAATCTCATTAACATTTTTAAAGAACTGACATCTTGGATACACAAAATCGTTTATGCTTTTTGCTTTAACTGTATCAATCAAATCAGTAAACTGTCAAAAAGCTCTGTTTTTTTTTTCTTCCAGATTTATACGGATACGGTTTATAATTATACTTATTTTTGTCATTAAGTAAACCCACTGCTTGTCTGTTGGGTTTGGTATGTGGTTTTTGATAGTAATTTGTGTCTAAGTTCTCATCATAAAATTAATATTATTACAGCCATTTTTTTCAACATTTATTATTATGATTAAAACATAAAAGCCTTATTTTAAAAATATTTTTTTTTACTGATTTTAAGACAAATTGTAATCTTTTAGAGATAATCGTCCTTGTTTTATTTGTTACTAGAAAAAATAATAATCTGCCTGTAAAATAGAATAATTAATCTAAAGAATTCTAGAAAGATGAGTAGTTTTGTTTATATTACAGATTATTTTACTTGTTGAAGTTCTGACTGTTCAGAATTCAATCATCCTAATCTAATCTCTACATAATATATATATGCACATCTGGACACATCAATAAAACCTTATTCCACAGTTGCAGTGCTTTTAAATAAAAAAAAAAACAAAAACAAACAAACAAAAACATCCCAAATCGTCTATTTTTAAAAAAATTAAATAATTGTGGAAAAAAGTATGTTAAACATATGAATAAAGAACTAAAAACCAAACATTTTATCCAAGTCAACAATAGTGAAAAAAAGAAAAAAAGACAGTATAATATTTAAGCATAAATATAAATAAGTATAACTATATATAATAAATAAAAAATGCAGATGAAGTGTAAGATAACAAAACCAGAAATAATTGTCAGCATTAATGAGTTAATTCAAACAGGAGGTTAATTAATATTCTGGAATGTGTTAAAATTATTTAATTCCTCAAGTTCCTCAAAGTGATGCAGTGATTGAAAAACAGAAAAACTATTGGAGGAAAGCGCTATCCACCCACTTCTGCTTGAGTGAGCGCAGAGATGCCTGTAATAAGGTCAACACTTTTCTGTTGCACCACTCGGGAGCGCTGTGATGCGACTTAAACCAATCAAAGTAAAAGAGTTTTAGTATCAGAATTAGTATTAGATTGAACCAGTGCTGTTTTTTCACATCTGGTTCTAGAATTTCCCCAATAATAATAATAATAATAATAATAATAATAATAAATAGCTTTTTATTTTCTTTTGAGAAAAAAGTTGTGAACATTTAAAATTGTTAAATCTATATCAAAACAGTTGTAATTTCTAGCTAGTTTCTCGCTACGTTAGCATTTGTCCTTTTTAGTTTCACAAACATCAGGAGAAACATATGTGATATTTGTTATGCGCTTTTTTTCAGGAGCAAAGCAGCAAAACAAAGCAGGAACAAAAGAGCAAAGCGGCAGCAGCAGGAGCAGACGGCCCTCGATCCGCCGCATGCCTCCGCCGCTCACATAATTAGTCACTAGAAAAGAGAGACGATTAGCGTTTCTGCTTGTTAGACAGATTGTGTAAGCGCTGTCACGAAGGGCTCGGAGATGTTTACTGTAGTGCACGTGCCCTGGGAAGTGGCAGAGGGATCTCCAAACCGCCGGATTTTTCCACCGCTCTTTCTGCTGATTATTAGTTTTGATAATGTGAAATGTTTATTTGGGACTGAGTCACTGAAACCTTTTGATTTTTTCCCCCCTTCTTCACATGTTTGCTCAGAGCTGCTGCGGGATTGGAATGCTTTCAAGGAAACAGGAAAATCCGAAATAGCGAACTAATCCCGAATTCACGCAGACCATTAGAGGCGACGTGAATAATACTGTACGTCTTACCTCTGACGTAACGACGAAACGCGTCGCACACAACCTCTCTGTGTTCAGACTGTAAATGAAAGCTTTGTGCGGTGTGTGTGTGTGTGTGTGTGTGTGTGGTGGAATTTCCCACCGAGGTGTCGCTCCTTGTCGGATCGTTTCCAGCATTCCCGGTGCTTTTCCACCCTGAATCAGCTGAAACGCTGCGACCCCGAGCCAAAATCTGGATCGTTACAAAACAGAACTCGTTTCAAGCTATTATTAATCATCAGGCCATCCTTTCACATCTACACAGCTGTGTGTGTGTGTGTGTGTGTGTGGGCCAATTGCCTTTCCACTGGTTCTTGAGGTCGGGTCAAGTGCGACACTTCCAGTGACGTTGAACATGCAGCACAGCGCTTCCTAGTGGAGAAACAGAGAAACGTTTACACACTTACGTCATCTGTGAGCTCACTCAAGTGGAAGTGGGTGGATAGCGCTTTCCTCCGAGTGTATTACGAGCAGCAGTTGGAAAACATGCTAAAGGGGAAACCTTCATCCTTAGCCAAACAGGAAGTGATCATTTCTGGACAGGAAGTTAGGTGTATTTGGGAAAAGTTCGATTTTTTTTCTGTTTAGCATCTACGTTCTTTAAAACGGTTAACCGATTAAAAACAACAGGAATGATTTCGAGTCAATTTTCAATTTTCTGCTTATTTCGTTTTCACCCGCTGCAACGTCCATCGCTCCTTATTGTCGCTTCAAGTTCTTCTTCTTCTCCTCCTGTTCTTCTGCTTTTTCATCTTCACTTGATTTAATTTATTTATTCATTAACAGTATTTGTCTCTGTCGCGCCCGAACCGTGTGTACGGCATGAGAATGACAGAACATCCCAACACTGACTTCCCTTTTAAATCACCTTGTGACAGAAAGAAAAAAGAGGGAATATGAAAGTGAGAGAGAGAGAGAGGGAAGGTGGTGGAGTTTGGGGGGGGGGGGGGGGTGGCGGGGAGTGGGTTTAGTGCATATTAGGAATGAACCTATCAATCCCGGCTGCCTATTACACGACGTGAGATGTGTCTCGATACCGCGGCGCCTAGTTAGCGTGCTTGTTCCAAATTAATAAAACGGCGGTGACGGGGACGAGGCCCGTTATTGATTAAAGCGTGTCAGAAAAATAGAAGTCTGCGCCATTAAAAGTACAAATTATGTGAAGCGTTTAGCTGCGTGTGAAGAGCCTGCAGATGAGACACACACATGCACACGCGCAGGCGGGCGCTCGAGTCAAGTCAAGGAGCCTCTCCATCGTTGACTGTCTCTCTGACACACACACACACACACACACACTTGAAGGATGAGTGTATACTTCAGTTTACACTTAGCATGCTAATGATTTATGAGGTGCTGATTGGTTGTTAAAAAAAAGCATGCCGTTATCTGAAAAACAAACAAACTAACAAACAAACAAAGTAAAAAATGTTTTACATTTAATATTAATTTAATTTCTCATTGTTTGTTTCTCGGACCAAAAAAAGGAACAAAAGCAAGAAAACTGATTACTGAGCAAATAAAAAAAACAAATTGAGCGAAGACCGACTTCAGGATCTTGTTGATTTGAAACATGTCATACTTTCTTTTTTTATTCTAAATTGAAATACATTGTTTATCGTAACAATAAAAATTAATCGTGTTCTAAATACTAGCTAACGATCGGCTGAGCCGTCAACATGGCAACACGTCAGGAAAAGGAAAGTGTTTTTGTTCTCGCAAGAACGTTACTGTTCTTAATTCTTATTATTTACAAATTCCAATGGTGTGTGTGTGTGTGTGTGATGTCTTTTGTTTTAAACGAGCACACCAATGGGGGTTGAGGAGACCATCCACGATAATTTACGTACTCTGTGATGCAGACGTTACAGTCTGGGTACCTCAGGCCCCACACACACACACACACACACACACACACACACACACACACACACACACACGTTTCTTCTCATCCCCACCTGACAGGTCATTAATCTCTTGATACGACTCTGAGACAGAGGGATGGAGAGATGGAGAGATGGAGCTCTTTGTGTTGTTTAGTGATGTCTGATGTCTGGAAGATGTTCAGAGCTTTATGAATTTTTAAAGTGTCTTGTTATTCCTCTTGTTGTTGTTGTTGTTGTTGTTGTTGTTGATCATGAGTTCAGGAGCGCAGTAAAATGATTAACATTAAAGAACTATTAAATCTACTTCCTGGTTCTCTGTGTTTGGGATCTGATTGGTTAATTGTGACACGGAGTCTGATTAAGCTGAAGGATGGAGAGACGCAAGAGAGAATAACAGAAAGAGAGAGAGAGAGAGAGACAGAATGATAATTCGGAAAAGGGACTACTGGATAGAGAGAGTGAGAGAGAACGTGGGACATAGAGGAAGACAGAACAAATCATAAAAATGAACGAATGATAATAGAGAAGGACAAATGGAGAGATAGAGGCAGATGGACAGGAAGAGACAGATAGATTTAAAGTGGAGACATAATGAAAGACAAGATAAAGACAAGCCAAGAAGCAAGAAGAGAACAAGAAAGAGAGAGAATTAGAATATGAGAAATACAGTATGTAAAGAGACAGACAGAATAAAAAAGAAAGATAAAATAGATTAGAATGAAAACAGAAGGTGATGAAAGACAGATAGGGGACAGAATAAAAAACAGAGAGAGAGAGACAGAAAGAGAGAGATATGAAAAGAGAGAGAGAGAGAATGAGAGGAAAAAAGAAAAATAGTGAAAGAGAGAGCGAGAGAGAGAGATAGATTTGGATTTTTCATTCAGTCTTTTATTCACTTTTATTTCACTTTGTTAATAGATTTGTCCTGGGTGAAGGAGCCGGGCTGGGGGACTCACGGTTCTGGACTACAGTAGGTCCAATACGTACCTGCATGAGCGAGTCCATAAGTCCAACTCCATATTAACTCAATCACTCCTCCTGTAGTCCTGAACTGTCTGGTGTCTCTCAGGGTTTCTTGTCGCCGCAGCACCGTCGCCCTCGGCTCGTTCATCAGGAGCGATCTGATCATTATAGTCATTATATTATCAAGATCATTTATCATATTGTATTTATTTACATATTTTCAAACTCATTTCCACATTTTTTTGGATTCTTTAAAGCCGCTTTGTGACAGTGTTCATGGTTAAATGCGCTCTCTGCCAAAACATGGTATCGGTTCTGTAAAGTGTCTCACCTCAGTGAAAAAGTAACATAATACTCAATGCTTTTCATCTCCTGATCAATGCTTTGTTTTTTGTAAATATGCATATACATTTATCAGTCAGTCAGTCATCTTCTATACCGCTTTATCCTGTATCAGGGTCGCGGGGACCTGGAGCCTATCCCAGGGAACTTAGGGCACAAGGCAGGGTAATATACATTTATATTTTTATCAAATAAAAAGAAACACATTTGCTAAATATAATTTCATGCCCTTTTATGTTTTAGTGTCCGTAACCTTTTTTTTATTCAAATCTTTCAATGATCTTAATCAACATTCAGATGAAATTTGGCCGATTTAGATTTCACATGAAAAGACATAAACCAGAAAAAGTGTATTATTCTAAAATGCTAAATTTAGCAAAAATGCTAAAGATATTGCAACATGAATTTGACTTACTGTACGGACACTACAGATTTTTAGCTTTTTAATCTTTTACCAAAAAAAAACGGAATACTTAAAAAAATTTTCACAGTTAATATGCTTCTAGACCAATTGTTTTTTTACACCAATTTCAGTATCTATACTCTGAATAATATGAAATAATTAGCATTTTTTAATGATTATTGTTTGAGACAGTATAACGCTAGAAAATGGTCAGTTTGGGGATGTATAAAATCACCTCTCGAAAATGTTTTAAGGAAGCGAGATTGGTCACCTTCATGTTACATAAACTCCAGTAACTTCTTTTTGCATTTCTGCATTATATGTATAACGTTAAAAAATTATAAAATCAGTACCAACATTATGTTTTGACTGTATATAAATAAATATACATATATATCTTTCACTTGCTCATCCTATATATATATATATATATATATACACGGTATAGAGAGAAAAGAGAGAGAGAGAGAGAGAGAGAGAGAGAATGGCCTTTGATCTGGTGTGTAAGTGTTACATCATGTCTCTAATTACTGGATTAATGAGATCCTCAGCTCTCTCTCTCACACACACACACACACACACACACACACACACACACACACACACACACACACACACACACACA
>JAQQZT010000015.1:1463825-1476863 GCA_030068275.1 Clarias platycephalus | reverse complement strand
TGCGCTGCGGAATTGTGGGTAATCGTCTCCCCTGCTGGGTCTTAGTGCTCGTCTCTTACTGATATAATCAACATCCGAGCGCCCGTGTACTGTTTACTATAACACTGTGACCACGTGTGTGTGTGTAAAACATATTTTATATTGTGTGTACAGCGCATGTGTAAAGCAAAAGCAAGTGTCATTAGAGAGGTTAAAGATCCATTTTCTCTCTCTGAAAATTACAGGCCTCTCTCATCTTTTTAAGTGGGAGAACTTGCACAATTGGTGCCTGAGTAAATACTTTTTTGCCCCTAATTTGTTTTATCAATGAGTGATAGTGAAGATTTTGTCAAGTTTTCAAAAAGAACATCATACAGTAGAATTGTCAAGCCTGATTGGTTGGAAGGTTTTGATGAATTTTCTATAACATTAGTGCAGCTGTTTATGTAATTCATTTGTCCAGTGATATCATTGTTTATATACTAACAGCTCATTACTCACACTGACGTGTCTTGTCTTGTGTCTTGAGGAGATGTTTGAGTAATGTGTATGGAAGGAGTCTCCAGTGTCAGCACTTTGAAACTTTTCTGACACCTTAATGCAGAATTTTTTTTTTTTTTTTTTTGGTCTTACATTTTGGGATTTTCATCATATCATCATATTGTTGATTATTTTCCTATAAAACCAGGTGTTTCATTCCTTGCTTATCAGTAGCAATTGATTTGTTTTGTGTGAACACATTTACCCGCTGCGTGCTGGATTTACAAAAAAAAATATGAACGTACAGAGTGAATATCGAAATATAATGGCTAATTATACAGATTTTTCAATTTGGCCCAAGTGTGTTACAAATACATAATGCAGCTACATGGTTTGTTACTAGTCTTGGGAAGTCCCACTGTGTCCTAAATCACACTGGGGGGAAGTGGGTGTGGTCTGAGATGCTTTAGATTTGTCAGAGCTAATAGAAAACACATCAAACGTTAAAGAAGCACAATATTTTATGGAGCTTGAAAAACTTGAAACCACTTAATGATGAACACCTGATGTTGACTCAGTTAGTCACTCATTGGTGCGTGTGTGTGTGTGTGTGTGTGTTTTGCATATCGTGGCTATGTCTTAGACTTCATAAGTATCATAAATCATACCCTCCTCGTTAGCACGCACCTTGTCTGACCCCGACCGAAACCCCTCTCCTCAGCATGTAGCGCCGCGTTACGCTCCGTCCTGCTGACTCATTGAGTCAACGTCTTCCAAGGGCACTTCACAGCTGCAAGCGTGAGGGCCTGGAGGGAGGAACATGACCATCCCGAGCAGACTGGCAAACTGAACGCGACGCTATCGGGTAACTGTGATCTCACACACGCCTACACTCGTGTAGCTAACCTCAGCAAAGCTAACACACCTGTGAACACTGCTCTGGTATGTAGCGGGGTTTGTGGGAACTAAAATAAAGGTGCATTCAGAGGACACAGGGCTGGCGCTGCTTATGTGTTTTAATCTGTGTGTGTGTGTGTGTGTGTGTGTGTGTGTGTGTTCAGTGATGGGGATGAGTGGGTTGACTGCTGGAGATGGAGGCACACCGAGCCGGGCCTGACTGTGTGTGTTTTTTTTTTCATTGTTTCCCCCCCCCCCCCCCCCCCCAAAATATAATAAATAAATAAATAAATAAATTAATTACAGTTATAACTTTGTTCCAAAGAACACTTAATCTGGGAATAACATTTCTACAATAACATTATGAAAGTGCTGCAGCAACATTGTGGAGACGTTAATGCTAATATTTCCCCAACGTTATAACCTTAGAACCTGTTGAACTCCAAACATCATCTGGTCTTTATTTGCCAGGCACTTTTATTTCTATTCAAAATGCTGCTCCTAATCTAATATTACACAAGAGTTAGTTCAAACCCAGCAATCTAATTGGACGAGAGGTGTTATTCCTTGAGTGCTGATAATAAAGTGTAACAGCACTGGGATGTGTAACTATATCTATGACTGGGCGTGTCCCAGGTGTTGTACAGTGGGTTAATGACGCGTGGGTGAGAGTAGGTCTGTACGGTCCGCAGTACTGAGGAGAGAGCAGCTGCCTGACAAAACCCACATTCACACCCAGTGACAGAAGCACTTTCAGCTACAACACACACCTGATAACGTTATGTAACGTCTTAAACAACACGCCGTCTCCTACTTGTTGTAGGGAACAAATGATTGTCCACCCTGCATAGTGCTTTCCATTTAACGCTATTTGGTATTGGACGTTAACAGAGCTGATATTTTAAAGTGGAATAAGTGGAATTAAAAAGTAAGTCTGGTGAGTTTCTCAGGACTGTCCACCACCTCCATGGTTTATTCTCCTCACCTTTTGTCTACAGACTACCGCTAATTGTTTAACACTACCCTCATCTTCCTGTTAATTACACTAACTGTCGCCAGCTCCACCAGTCACTGTTAATTACTTCCTACAGGTGTGGAAGGTTAGGTGTGGGCGGAGCAAAAATAACTGGTTAAATAAAGCAGCAAATTATAATATGTTGATAATAAATGGTGTTTGTGCAACTGTTGTACAAAAGCGATATCACACTCGAGGGAGTGCTGTTGTACTGAATATCAGCATAGCTGTGACATCTTCAGGGCTGCACTCTTGTGCCTACAACCTCATCACAGCCAGGCTATATCCAGCAGACTACTGTAGCATGCCATCTCGTGAAATGTTGCTTACTTATAGAAACGGCAATTGTTGCAGCAATGTTGTAAGAACTTAACATTACAATTATTCTATTCTATACCAAAGGTTCTAACAACATTATCTGGTGTGTGTACAACATGTGTGTATAACAAACAGGTCCTTATATAACATACAGTGAGTAAATTGTAATAGCATTATCTTTTACAATGTAGAAGCAAGACTGTAGGAACATTACTGCTAACGTTTCCTCAATGCTAGTTTGAGAACGTTACCGCGCAATCATCTTAAAACATGTTGAGTTCTTTGCTGAGCGTTCTAACAATGTTGTCACCGCATGAGTTTATTTGCTCGCCGTTCTTTCTATGACATCATCCTCAGGAGTCGTAATTTCCTTACTTCTGGTTAAATCTGTCCAACCTTTCGCTCACGTGTAAGTGTTTTCTTCTTTTTTTCTGTCTGAGACGTTGTGCTAAAGCTGTGTGCTGACTCAGCCCTCTCCCCTTCACTGATGTGGTCCAGGTTGAAAGAGAGACAGCGAGAAAAGGACTGTGGAATCAGGTGGACGTGTGATGTGGGATCCTGGACTTGCCGCTCCATGAGGAAGCCATTACCGAATCAGGCCACGGTCGCCTCTTCAATCACTTTCAGCGCCTCCTCCTGAGAGCCACATGCACAGATCATCATCGTTATAATCAGACAGGTCCGGGGCAATCTGGGGACCAGACACACACCATAGCGAAGCAAAGTCACCACACACACGTGCTGGGGAAACTTTTGAGCGCTGATTGGTTTAGCTAACATCAACAATCTTCATGTGTGAAGAAAATATGGATGTTAGCATGCTGTGTTGTTTTAGCTTATAATCATGGAAAATTACATTATGTAATGTACATTATGTAAATTATGCATATTACATCATGACTAAGAGACTAGCCAATTAAAATGCTGCTAGCCGACCATGGCTAACACTCCAAAACGCTCCTGGCAGCAAATTATAGCTAGGCAAGACTAAGGCAAACAGCGCAGGAGGTAACAACAACAAAACATTAGACCCCACAATTAAAAAAAAAAAACAGTTACAGTAGCATATACTGTGAGCCACAAACAAGTAAACATCAAACAGAAATATTTAAAAGTAAAATAAAAACAGTGACCAAAAAGAAGTAGAAAAAACATTATTTTAGCTAAATAGCTAGCAATAGGTGATTAGATATATTCACTGTAAATATTTGTTTGATCATGTAAGTGGCTAATGGCTAACAAGCTACAGTGGCTAGCTGATGGCTATGGCTAACTGATCAAAAATAAAAGAATTTGACCAGATGAGGAAAAAAGAAAAGAAAAGTAAGGAAGTGTAGAGGTGTGGAAAGCCATAAGGGTCAGAAGTTCACAAAAAATAAAAGTAATAATATTAGATAGAATGTGATTTTAAACCTAGTCGGTCAATCTTAAAATACATTAAAAGCACAGAAGTTTTTTTTAGGCTAAATTTTGGCACCTTTAAGTTATGCTGTTATATAGGAAGTGGGAGACGTAAACAGGAAGTCGTTTTGCATTCAGTCTTCATGATGGCGGATTTTATGTAGATCAAATGCATAATAAATATAAAATCGAACTAGAAATCCAACCAGAAATTGAAGGGATTATGTGACCATGTGTTTGGCCAATCTTTAACGTGTATTATATCTGGCCCCGCCCACTTTCACATGTCTGTTTTGCGCTGTCTGGTGTCACTGTTGTCTTTTTCTTACACTGATCCGACCCTAGATACGACCCGGATGCCACTACATACAGTATGACCCCAGAAGTTCTCTCTCTCTCTCTCTCTCTCTCTCTCACTCTCCCACACACAAACCCCCCCCCCCCCCCACACACACACACACATACAGAACAGCTGACTCAAAATGGATGAGGTTTGGCCTGGAAAGTCCCTGGCCAGGAGCTAACTAGATCTGTGTGGCTCCACACACACACACACACACACACACACACACACACACACTAGTGAATCAGGACATGGATAGAGAAACGATAATGATAACAGTGATAGTCTACATGGCATCATGCCATTATCCCAGATCTGTGTGTATGTGTGTGTGTGTATGTGTGTGTGTGTGTGTGTGTATGTAGGTGTGTGTATAGTGTACACCCCCTGCTGTGTGTTTTCATCCCCCGAACTCTAGTGACACATCACACACATTTGCTCACACCACATCACACACACGCATGGTCCACATTAGCTCTTTATCTTTAGCATGAGTGTTCACAGGCCTATATTTAGCTCCTTCTGACTCTGTGCTATTTCTCACCAGCGTGGCTAAGACTTACTGTAACAGCGTGTGTGTGTGTGTGTCAGTGATGCTGATTTTGTATTCCACCTTCGCATCCTTCTCCACAATTTCTGCCTTAAAATTCCCAGAACTGTTCATGTTTCTGTCATGTTCTTCTTTTTGCAGAAGCCCACAGATTTGTACTTTTATCTTATTTTAAATCACAAACTGACTTCATTACGTGTTATAAATAAGCCCTTTATGTAACATATAATTAAGTGCACTTAATTAATTAGCTAAATTGAAACTGCCTTCTAACACAAGGCTGAATCCGAAATCGCTCTCTAACCCCTGATCAAGGGCACTACTGTACACCCTACATAGCGCTCTAGCTTTCCATGCTGTTGTGCTGGATATCATAGTGGGATGCATTATACAGTACAGTAAATACATTTCAATGTTATTAGTTCTAATAATGTAAGTTATTGTAACTATGGATGCTAGCTCTACTTTCATTTTTTTGTTTCAGCGTCACAAAATTTCAAAGTTAATGAAGATGATGCGCTAAATAAAAAAAAAAATTTTGCACTCTTCTAATTTATCTGCAGATGTGCGTGCATTGAACTCATACATTTTAACCGTGCATGCTCGGTATGTAGGCTAGTGATGCTAGTTAGTATAAACTAGTTAAGATGCACCTAAATTTATTCTGTGTCCTTTAGATGTCCACGGTATAAAAACTTCAAGACTTGTTCTGTAACTGTCATCATTATGCGACCCTCAGAAACAGATGGAGTTTCCACCCCACTGTGATGTCACCCCCGGGCATAAAACTCTATCCCCATGCCCCGCCCACCCCTCACCTTTTCCACTGAGAGGGCACCTCAGCCCCCTGCAGGCCGCCAAGCTGTTTTTCGGGGTGCTATTATTTTTTCACGTACCCTCTGTGCTCTAATGACTATTGTAACTTTTTAAAATTATTTATTGATTTATTTTTGGTAGGAAGTGCAAAAATATTAATAGCCTCCATGAATCTATAAAATAGATGATGCTTAAAGTGGTATTTTGGGCTTACATTTAAACTTTTTTTATGGGTAAAATGTATTGGCACCCATGTGGGTAATATTTAAAGCTGTCCTGGGAAAAATTATGCCTATGATTTTAGATAATAGAAATGTAAGACACTAAACACATCTTGAGTAAGCATACAGAAGGGAAAAAACAACTATAATTTTTTCTTACCTCTAATAAATTTTTTTATTATTTTTTATTCAACTGAGAGTCACAATAAACAGAATTTTGTAGTTTTACTAGCATTTAACATATATATTTTTTTCCATTTAATTGAAGCTTTTTAAAAAATACTTAATAAATGCACAAACAGAATACAATGAAACACACACACATACAGTATAGGCACAATTTAAATATTTATAAATTATGTACTGTATCTATTTTTACACATCATATAATGGACATTTTTGTGTTTTTGGTACTTTAAGTTTGTTATATTCTCCCTTGATATTTTCGTTTTATTTTGTTCCTTCTACTGTATATACTGTATTTTTACTTTTAATATTATTCTTAGTTTTTTTTTTTTTTTACTTGAATGTACAGCACTGCTCAAAAAAATGCAAAAATAAATAAATAAATATATTTATTTATTCATTTATTTGTTTGTTTGTTTCTCTTTATATCTAAACATTGAGCATTGTCTGAGGGGAACCAGAAAAGCGTAGTAGCGTAAAAGTCCCTGTTGTATGATCTAAGTCCTGTGGCATCTTGGGAAATAATTCCTGAACTCTTCTTCATGGGAAACGATTCATGCAAGATTAACGCTTTGTGATTAAGAAGGTTTAAGGTCATGTTTGTGTTATGTATACTGTATGTCTGTCGTCTGTCTGGTGTGTGTCTACATATGTTTTTGTGTGTGTGTTGCACTTGGCTGCGTCTCAGTGTAGCATCACCCGAGGGGAATAAATGTTTACATGCTAATCCTGAGAACATCTCTCTCTCTGTCTCTGTCTCTGTCTCTGGATTTGATTATAAAACAGCTTCTGTGTCCTCAGTTAGTCACTTTAGCCACGTCACATCAGTCTGCTCAGCAAACACACACACACACACACACACACACACACACACACACACACACACACACACACACACACACACACTCATTCACTCACAAAATTTACTCCTATACGTCTTTAATCTCAAATGTTTAATATTTCAAGTGTGCATTTAAATTAAGAATCTGAATAACATGGCGATAAACATGAACTCAATTAGCAAGCTTGCTAATTTAACTCACTGCACTCACCTGAGAGCTGTCCTGGTGGGCGTGGCTTAATATTCTAATGTAGAGGTTTGATTGACAGCCAA
The DNA here is from genome assembly GCA_030068275.1 of Clarias platycephalus. NCBI lineage: Eukaryota > Metazoa > Chordata > Actinopteri > Siluriformes > Clariidae > Clarias > Clarias platycephalus. The sequence goes on along the minus strand of JAQQZT010000015.1, from coordinate 1,469,543 downwards.
CATATTTTCCATAATCTCTATAGTGTTACATTGTTGACATTGTTGAGCTGCATTGATCTCATTAATATGGATCCTGATTGGTCAGAAGGTGTTGATTAATTCTCTAAATCAGCAGCTCTGACTGTAGAGCAGATTTATGTTACCGTTCTAGTTCTGATCCATAGTAACGACAGGCTAACAAACTGTACGCGTACACAGTAATCGCGGATGTGTTGATGTTTTCTGCAAGGAGAAATGAGTGTTAATATTTCTGGAAGGAGTCTCCAGTGTCAGGAATTTTTTTAAGCTCACATTTTAAGCTTTCCAACAGGTTCCGGACAGAGGAGGCTTTTTGGTGATTTCTTTGTATATAACAACCTGATATATATATATATGTATTTTTTGTTCTTTCATTTACATTTAGGCATTTGGCAGACGCTCATATCCAGGGCGACTTAAATTTTTTAGCTGCTGTAATGTACATAAATAAATAAATAAATAAATAAATAAATTTGCTGACACACACCACTGTAAGACAATAATGAAGGTGATGAAAGTACCTTTGTCTGCTTCACAGTTTTTAACATATTTATTATCATATTAAAGGCTTGAACAGGATAATTCATTATGTTTATTTATTTATTTATTTATTTACACAAACATGAAACAATAAGAAGATATTTCTATGTCGAACCTCATCACTTAAACGTGACCTCATTGATGTTTTTAAGGGCTAAACATCTGCTTTTCCACTGATGCAGAAATTAATCTTGGGTAAAAGTGGCGCTCACGGCTCCTCGTGTTCCTCGGGGGAAGAAATATCCGAAGCAGCGTAAATCACGCTTATAAGTTTGATTATGCGTCGGGCGCCCCGGCCGCTCGATGGCGTTAGTATAATTACCATCAACGTTCCTGCGCTTCCGTGCCGCTTTCCCCCCTCGCCGCTGATGCAGTAATGCTTATTTTGCACATTAGACGGTGAGAAGCAGGTAAAACCATGGAGCTTTATTACATGCGTTCTGATCAATAATGCTCCAGGATTATAAGCGAAGATTATAAGCGCGAAAAGCACTGAAAGCAAGCGATCGATGGAATTATTCATAAAAAGCAGAGGTGCGTCTGCGGCGCGTCCTCGTGGGAATCGGGGTGTTGTATTATAAATAATTCTTATTAGCATAATTAGAGCTAACTCACACAGATATCACACTACACACAGACGCTGTTTCTTAAAATGTATTTTGCTAGCGTGATTATTCCGATACATCGCACAAACACTTTACGGAAAACAGTGCATTTGTGCAGGATGATTTTAAACATTTTAAATCAACTTTGTTTATGAAACATCTAACCCCCCCCTCATTTCTTTATATTTAGCTTCCAAAGCTCCAGACTTTCTTGTATGTTTAATGTAGGCTTGAGGAACAGTTCTCCAGGCTTGCTGAAGGTCTAGTCCAGTCCCTGTACCTGAGAGGTTTCAGAGGAACGTTTTTTGTTTGTTAAGCCAAAAACCGATGAATCATTCAAGCATAAAAAAACATCTAACTTACAGTAAGGCACGAACCAGTGAGAAACAGGTGCAGATGATGACAGATGATCAGGCTGGTGATTAGTTTACTGCTCTCCATGTTTCCATGTTAACTTAGACATCTTCTGTTACAGTATGTTGAACTTTCAGCTGCGTAACACACAGTATGTCCGCATAAAATCCCTGCTGTCCGTTACCACCCAGATGAGGAAGGGTTCCCTGTAGAGTCCGGTTCCCCTCAAGGTTTATTCATATCACCACCTCAGGTAGTTTTTCCCTCAGCACCGTCACTGTCACCCTCGGCTTGTTCATCAGGGACGATCTGATCATTATGACCTGTACACATTTTTCACTCTCATACACATTTCCATAAATTTCTCTTAGTTTTGTGAAGCTGCTTTGAGACAATGACCATTGTTGAAAGCGCTATATAAATCAAATCGAATTGAATTGAATTAATATTGAAATCTGCGTGGTGGGAACAGACGAGAGGGGAAATGAGGTCGCTGCTGAAGTTGTTGCATACAGAACCAGTTTTTAAATTGTATATTCTGCCACTTTATAGTCTATGGCAGAGACTTTCACAGTCACTTTTATAAAACCTCATACAACAAGCAAAAATGGGGCTGAGAATAAGACAAAGCTGGTGAAAAAATGGCAAACAACTGCCCAGTCTCTCAGATCCACCACTAATGCAGCTCAGGCATCGCGGCTCCAGAACCACAGACACACAGTAACACTTCATGCTTTTATAGGATGCTATTAATGATTTATTAAAACAAAATTAATAAGTAATTGAAAACTGTAAAAACAAAAAAAAAAAAAAGAAAAGAAAAAGAAAGTAAAATAAAATCACAAATCCACTGTTGACTTTTGTGTTTATCTGGTTTATACTCCGCACTGTGTGATTTTAGACTTTAACTTTTACGATTAAAGATGAAAGATTAAAGATTGCCGGTCAAGCACCCAAGCGCAGACGTTAGCCACGTTTACATCAGAGATTCCAACTCAACTGTTTACATGGATGCTGATCTGAGAAGATGTGTGTGTGTTTACGTGCACAAAGCGTTTAATCAGAATATAACATTTTTAACATGCACAAAGTGGTTCGGCACACTGTTAAAATTTTTATCCTGGTGGAAATAGAAGAAGAAGAAGAAGAAATCTTTTCCGCTTTTCCCCCAGGCACAATACAGTAACTGTAATACAACCGCGGACGGGTTTGGTTTTACTCTGATGTCACAATCAAGAATTTGTTTTAATGATATTTTGTGTACAAAATCAGCAAAATCAGGCAAAAAAAAAAAACATTCAATGTACAATTGAGAGAAAAAAAAAGTCTTTAATATGCATAAACAGACCTTGTCTTTAAATACACAAAGTGATTTAAAATAAATTCTATTATGATTTAAATTTTAAAAACAGCTGAAAAAGTGATAGGGATGGTTCTCAGCCGGTGCAGAACCCTGTCCCTCAGCACCAGCTCCACAGCCAAGAAACATCTTGATGGAGCAGGTCAGGTTCTCCACCAGGTGACCACCAAGGAATTTAGTGCTTGTATTCAACTGAACATTGTCACTTCTCCAGCCTCATCCAGCTGCTCCATCTCACCTACACACACCCGAGCCTATGAATCACGTTTACATTTACATTTAGGAATTTGGCAGATGCTCTTATCCAGAGTGACTTACAAAAGTGCTTTGTGGAGTTTCCGTCATCGGATAGATCCTCACGCCGGTTAATCAGGTGATTCAGTCTTCGCTAAACCTGTAATGACTTCTGCACACACTCGAGAGCTCAGATCTCAGGCCAGGAACGTTTTCTCCTCCTCTCTCACGTCTCTTTCTGTTCCTCGACGTTTGCCGTAACTGACACGAGCTGCTGATGCGTCTGGATGTTCACGCTGTACTCTGACTCATCTCGTCATCTGCTGGAGTGTGTGTCAGGCTGGGCTAGGTCACTCTGAATTTCCCTAAACTGGGGTTCAGAGATGATTTAGCCAGATGTTTTTAATCGCAGAGCTCAATCTGGAAATCATGATCGGAGATGTTTAGATGATTGAGTGGTTTAAGAGTCCAGAGCGGAGCTTCAGAGACAGATCCAGGAACACTATCATGGAAAACGAGTCATTGTTATGAAATTGACGCTGGAGACTCCTTCTGTGGATGTCCAATAAACGAAGCTCATAGTCTTTTTTTATTTATTTATTTTTTTTAGTTTATGTTTGTAAAGTCCCTGTGCTTGAGCTGTTACTATGGAAACGGTAACGTAAGTGCATTAACAGAAGCTTGTTATGGAAAGTTGAGCAGCACCAATTTCTCGTTGACCAATCAGGATTCAACAGCGCCTGATTGTACTATCAAATATTCCATGCTTTCACTATAACTATTACACTTTATTCTCTAACCCCCCCCCCCCCCACCCCTCTCTCTCTCATACACACTCACACACAAAAACTCACACACAGGAATTTTTGATGGTGAATCAACCGCATGTGTCTTCTTCTTCTTCTTCTCAGTGAGAGAGGAGCGATCGATCGTGTCTCAATAAAAGACAAAATCACAGAGCATTCCAATTTGATGGACAGGTCCGCGAGAGACAAAAGACAGACCAGAGAAAGAGAGAGAGAGAGAAAGACATATAGATAAAGAGATAGAGAGTAAGAGCATTCGCCTGTAGGTCATTTAAAAGACAAATCCCAGAGCGAAGTCCAATCACAGCTGAAGTTATTTGGCCCTCGTTGTAGGCGTCTGATTGAGAGTGACATTGACACGATTACACTGAGACAAACCAGATTAGGCAGAACACTGGCACTCACCAAGCCTCCTCAGGTGCCTGCTCTGTTTGTGTGTGTGTGTGTGTGTGTGTGTGAGTGTTTGTGAGTGAGAGAGATATAGAAAGATGGATGAGGATGATCTAATAAGTCACTCTTTCATTTATCAGGACCGGTTTCACCTCGCTGCCTCTAACACGGTTAGTATCGGTGGCTCCGTCTAATGAAGTCCAAGGAAAGTTCAGGAGAAGAACGCTGGCCGAGTTCCCTTCATCTCTCTTCATCGACTCTTTTTTCATACTAAACACCACACACACACACACACACACACAATATATACTTCTCCACACCTGCCAGTGCAGTGTGTGTGTGTGTGTGTTTTTTTTTTTTAATCCTGCAATATAATTTCAGAAACCTCTTTATAAACACGATGACTTTGACCGTTTCCTTCTACACTTCATTCATTTACGTCTAATAAAATATATTTACATCTGAAAGACGTCAGAAAAAGCTTCGTTCCAGAGCCGATCTTACGGTGTTAAAGCAATAAAGTCACTCCAGGTTCTGCACACGTTCCTGAAGGTTCTGACGTTTTATATGAAATAATGTTTTATATAATATTTGTAAAACTCTACAGATGTTTAAATCAGACTCTATAGCTCTTCTGCTCCTATGTGCATGTCTTATAGAATTTCTACTTAGTTCTATGGAACTCTATAGACAAACAACGGGACTCTGCGGACCTTCTGCTTCTTGTCCTATAAACATTTTACTCAATCCTTTAGAACTCCTACAATAGGAATCTATAAAAGTCTCATTTAATGTTAATGTTGTATAGAATTTACACTCAGTTCTACAGAACTCTATTGGCAGACATTTGGCCTCTGTAGACCTTCTGCTTTAAGCTGAATGTCTTATGGAATTTGCGATCGATTTTATTGAACTCTAAACCTACAGCCTTAAGCTGCGTGTTCTGTACAGTTTGTACTTAGTTCTATAGTCTCTTTCCCTAACGCACGCACACACACACACACACACACACACACACACACGCACACACACATGGCTGATGTCATTCCTACGTACCAAGTCACATCAGTAAGATGTTCTAGTAGCACAGAGAGCGTTTGCTAATTGTGAATATGTCACTGAGATGTCGGTGATAAATCACAAATTCCCCACAGATGATGGTGAATCAACCATGAATCAAATTCAAAAGCTTTGTTCATGAAGCTAAAAAGGGCTCTGCGTCCACTGACCTCTCGGCTCTCATCTTAAGACATATCTGTTTTTTCAAAACTTGGGTTAATCTAAAAAAATAAAATAAAATGTTGACTAATAATCAGAGGTAGAAAGAGTAATACAATGTTGTACTTAAGTAAAAGTACTGTTACTTTAGTGAACTTTTACTGAAGTACAAGTAAAGTTACCCTTATAAAAA
>JAQQZT010000015.1:1440043-1449903 GCA_030068275.1 Clarias platycephalus | reverse complement strand
GTGTGAAAAACACCCCCCTCCCCCCCCCCCCCCCCACACACACACACTCAAAACAAACACACCTCTGCTATGTAGCTGCTTCCTCTTCCAGCACTGAGGGCGCCGGTATTTTGCCAAGTGTGTGTGTGTGTGTGTGTGTGTGCCAAGCACAGACTTTCTGAAAAATAATAAAGATCATATTCAGCTTCACAGCTCTTTTCCAGTGAGCTCGCTGCATAAACACACTGCAGCTCGCTCTCTCCCTCAATTTATCTCTATTTCTCTAACACACACACACACATACACACACACACTGTATCCTGAGGATATGAAAGACCACGCATAAATAACTCTGGTGGTCTAATCAGTGTCCGGCGTTTATTACGGCTCACATATTGTGCAGCAGGAGGTTTAAAGCCTCAGATTTATTTCTCATAATGGCCGATTATTAGCCGCAACAATCATCCCGGCGAGGCGTCCGACACGCAAACCGAGAGTGTCTGAACATCACCGTCATGACTGTATGAGTAAAAAAGTAAAAAAAAAAAATTAAAAAAAAAGCATTTTTGATTAGTTAGCTAACATTAGAAAGATTAGAAAAGATTAGCCAGATCAGCTCCATTAGAAAGCTAGCATCCGAACTATAAAAGGTGAAAAACTACACAGAAACAAAGATATAAAATTATATATTTTTAACCCTTCCACTTACGGAGTAACATACAGTAACAGCAGATTAGGAGCCAGTCAAGCAATACAGTTAGCTGATTTGCATATTTTACAAAAAGGAAAAAGAAGCATGTTAGAAAGATTATAGAAGATTATTTTTAGCTAGGTTAAAAAACTAGCAGCAAAACATATAAAAGGTCAGAAGGTATTGAAGTTACAGCAGGACAACATTTAGTATTTAGCATGAGATTTGTTCAGGAGCTAGGCAGGTAGCTAATTTTTTAAGATAGTTGCATTAAAATATATGTTCTGACTAGCTAGCTAACACCAGAAAGATTACTGAGCTTGTTTTACTAGATTAGCTGGATTAGAAAGCTAGTTCCATAATTCTAAAAGGTCCTATTGCATTTACGGTACATTTAGCATTTAGCCTGAGTTTGCAAGTGAATGTGAGAGTGGTTCAGTTGCTAGCCATGCATTACAGATAGCTAATTTGCAAATTAGACCCCTTTTATAAATGTTCACTGCAAACCAAGGTTTTCATGACGGATGAGTGAAATGTCGGGGTGCCAATACTTTCAGTCATATTTGGTTTTGTCTGTCTGTTGATTTGTCTGTTTATAAGAGTGTGTGTGTGTGTGTGTGTGTGTGTTAGCATATAGCCAGGAATTTACTGAGCTTAAATAATAACAATAATAATAACAATAATAATAATAATAATAATAATAAACAAGCCACCAGAAAGATGAAAGAAGAAGAAGCATTTTTGTTGTAGTTAGCTAACATGAAAATATTAGAGAAAATTATTTTAGCGAGCATAGAAAGCTACCATGAAAATGTCAAAAAGCTCCTACAGTATTAAATCTACAGTAAACATCGAGCATTTACCATTAGATAGCAATTTGACATGGGAGTGGTTCAGGAGCTAGCCAGATAGCTAATTTTCTAATTCGATCCATAAAATGTTTTTTTTGACTAGTTATCTAACATTAGAAGGATTAAAAAGCTAGCTCCAGACCTCTAAATGGCATTTAGCATGAGTTTGGAAGGGTGGTTCAGTTGCTGGCCAAGTATTTGCGAGGAATACTCATTAAAAAAAGAAGAAGAAGAAGCATGTTCTTAGAAAGATTAGAGAAGAGTATTTTTTGCTAGATTAGTTAGCACCAGACCTCTAGAAGGTCCTGAAACCTTATTAGTTATTACATTTAGGAAAGCATGTAGCATCACTAACATGCAAGTGGACTACGAGACGATTGGAGCTAGCTAATTTGCAAGTTTGACACTTAAATAATCTTGCGTTTAACTAAAACCTTTTATCTTTGATCCTCAGACAAAATTTTTATAATTTCTAAATTACTATCAGGAGCACAGGATAGTCTCCTCAACCCCTGAGTGAGATAAATTCAAAATGGCTGCCGAGAGCATGAACAGCAAACACAGAAGCATGTCTTAGCTTTAATTTATTTATACTGTATGTATACATACATTGTCTTTAAGTTAATTAACATACAGACATGTTCACATGTTAAATCTACAACCATCATCCTATACTTCAATATTCTGAGCTTAAAATACATCACTCAGTAAAGTTAGCATGTTAGCATTTTGCTAACATGAGACAAAAACTCAAAAGCAAAGTGATGGAAAAAAATCATTTGGATTTACAAGTGAATTGAATGGTGTAAAACTACATACACACTAGTATGCAAGTTTTAATATTTCTTGGCTGGTTAATATTTTTTTTAAAAAATGGAGATAATTAAAAATGTATTATTATTATTATTTTTTTACAAAAACGTAGGTAGGCAGTAAACTAGCGATGGAAAGTTTGGATCATTTTAGTGACTTGGTTCTTTGAATCTCATTCATTAAAATTAACGAATTTTTTTCAAAATAAAATGTTACATTTTCAATAAACAGATCCCCAACATGTCTATTTTGGCTATAGTTCCAGTAATAAAAATATTACAATGCAGCTAAAGACAATGAGCAGCTCACCTCTCATATCTTCTAGTCCGAATCGTTCGTTCTTTTGTCACGTGACTCTCATAGACGCTATGCAGTGCATTACACAGGAAACAGAATTGAATGGTTCTTCTCATGAGTCTTCTGGTCCGAGTCATTCGTTCTTTTGAATCTGTTGCACTGCATACCGTCTATGGCAGTCACGTAACAAAAGAACGAACGACTCGGACTAGAAGTCTCACAGGTAGCTACTCATTTCTATTTTCTGTACATAACCTACAGAGGTTTTGTGATGCTTTGCGCGTGCGCGCCCAGTAGAAAACGAACGAATCACTCTCTGAGACTACTCGTTCTTCTGAGTCACATTAAGAATGAATCGTTCATGAACGACCCATCACTACAGTAAACACACAAACGCGCAAAAACAAAAAACACAACAACCCTTATGTGTTAAGTATGGGCATAGTTTTAAGTGCTTTTCACTTTCGTGAGTGTTTGGAACAAACGAGAGGGGAAATGAGGTTGAAACATAAACAACGATGTTTTAAATAGTATCTTTAGTCAAAAAGCATTTATTCCTGTTTCGTTAATTTCATTTACATCATTTAATTTAATTCATATGAAGAAATGAATGGAACTCTATACCTTTGCACAGTACTGTAGTTTTAACTGCCTAGGCAGGATTTTGTTAGTGTGATTTGGCAACCCTAACCCCTATCATGGCTTACAGTGTCACAGTCATCGATATGTCTGAATGAAGTCTTGAGTAAGGTTCATGTAGAAGTGTAAAATGTCTGAATAACAGAAAGCCATCATGTCAAGGCACCCTATAAGCGACACCCTCTACTGTAGTGAACATGGTGTGTGGTTTTCACTTTTCCAGTTATAGTCCTTCTCTCTCTCTCTCTCTCTCTCTCTCTCTCTCTCTCTCTCTCTTTCTCTCTCTCCAGACATTTAGATTTGCAGATTCTCTTTGAGTGTGTGTGATTCGCAGCATATGTCTGTTTTCACTCAGCCGTGACTCTGGTCACTGAGCCTTAACACCTCCTCCCTCTCTCTCTCTCTCTCTCTCTCTCTCTCTCTCTCTCTCTCATCCCCAGAGCGATGTACAACCTGAGAGATGTTGTCGGGTCGAATCATTCTCCTCCACCCGTCACTGAGCCGTTTAATCCTGGCAGAGAAACTCTGTGTAACGTGCCGTAAAAACACACCTCTTACATGCGAGACTGAGGAGAGATCAGGAGGTGCGCTTTAATCTGGAGCAAAACTACTCTGATACACACACGGTACACACACACACACACACACACACACACACACACACACACACACACCCACTCAAATGGACCAAATAGACGTTTATAGTGAAAAACACTCCAGACAATTTTATCCTCTATTTGGAAGATTCATATGAACTTCATCTATAAATGTTTCAAATATTGTTGTTTGACTTTTTTTTTTTTGATGTTGTGTGTTTTTGTTTTCACAGGTAATTTCAGTTCAGTTTGATTTCTAGAGCACATTTACAAGTTTCAAACGAAAGAAGAAATCCTTTGCGGAGATAAATTTGCTAAAGTTATTCATAAGAAGCGAGCTAAAATATTAGATAAATTTTGGACACTGGCAAGGAAAAACTCCATGAGAAATCATGAGGAAGAAACAATCAGAATAATTGATAACTGATTTATCCTGGCCAGGGTGTCTTAGATCTTTAGGAGACACCCTGGACAAGGCTCTATGCCCTCACAAGGGACTACACTCACACACTCTTTCACGTGCAAGGGGAATTTTCTTTATTGTGTTACACTTAAATATTTTTTTCCCAAATAAGCACCAAAAAGTGTGAACACAACTTAATTCTTGGTTTTGTGTGTGTGAAAGCTACACGATTCCATCACTACACACTGAGCAATGGGATTGGTTTAACTGGACAGGTTACTTCCTGTTTTCCAGTTTCATGATCCTGGGGAAAGACCTGATCTGTTCATCAGTAGAGATGAAAATCAGAGAGTTCTGTAATTACTGTAGCTTAACAACCGTGTAACGTCTTCATGGCTTTTAAAAGACCTTCATGTAGGAGATAAAAGGTAAAAGCATGAATCAGCGTAACCCTTAAAGCTCAGAGCCAATATTTGTTTCACAGTTTTTAAATAAACGTATATAGGGCTCAGGATTGTGCAGTATAGAGAGACATGTCCTTGTTTTCAGCACAAAATAGGCAATATGATGAACTGAATTTTATTTAAACTTTAAAAAATTGGTTATATACACAAAGAAATAACACAAATACACATAATCACATGTTTTTCTGGTTGTTTTAGGTACCAGAACAACAACATCAACAATAATAATAATAATAATAATAATAATAATATGCTCATGTTGAGAGTTCTACATTTTTGCTATGTTATTTCTATATTCCTGTAATAGTAAAATTGACCCTTTCTAAAAGTAATGATATCTTTAATAACCATCAAGGCTTCCATATAAGCACATGTATACTGTATATTTTAATCGTCATTGACCTACAGTATGCTGTGCTGCTGGTATGGAGCTGAGCCACTTGAGTTTTAAGATTAATTACCAACAAGCACAGGTGTCCAAAAGCTGCACCTGCAATAGTGCACCAGCAGGGGGTAACCCTGTCAATCAAAGTCATTCTACCTATTCCTATTCATTCTACAGTAACTGTACCAACACTTACAGCTCATCACCAATATGGAAAAAGTACGTAATGTGAACCAATCACATCAACAGCGAAGTGCTTCCACGCAGAATGTATCACGGGTCAGTGATGGAGGCAAGACCTGCTGTAGACTCTGTAAGAAGGTCTGGGATGTGGGATCAGTTCTCTGGAACGCTCCTCGGACAAAATCTTGTGAAAAACTAAAGTGCACATTTCTGCTGTCATTTCATTATTATGTTGTTGTTGTTGTTGGTCTTTCAGCTGCTCCTGTTGAGGGGTCGAAACAGCGGACCATCCGATCTGCACAACAACTTGCCACAGGTTTTACACAGGATGATGCAACCCACCCATTTTATCCGGGCCTGGGACCAGTACTGCCAATGTACTGGTCCAATGGCTGGGGTTTGGGCACTGGGTGGGAATCGAACCCGGGCCTTCCGCAAGGCAGGTGAGAAGCCTACACCTGAGCCACTTCTAGTATTATATACCCGGATATTCTTCTATTTTTCAGCTCTTTTTTCTTTTCTTTTTTCTTTTTACAGTGGCACCTCAGCAGAGGAACGTCCGCTTTAAGAATTTTCACTTAAAGAATTGAAATTCTAAATGGAATTTGCCTCGGCATACAAAGCATTTTCAGCAGACGAGTGAACCAAGCAGAACCAAATGCTGGCTAAGTTACACGCGCATCCGTGAGCCGTTCAAAACTTGTTGGCGTTAGTGGAAAGCCAAGCAAAGCAAGTAAATTTTTTTGCATTTTGTGCAAGACATGACAATATCTTGTGATGACATGGTGAAGACGGAGCACCAAGAATGTTAGCAAGGACATTCATAAAGAAAGCGAGAAGAAAAGCGAGCCGTTGTCAGTTTGGTTTTTCAAAGCAGCCGGTGCCAAGAGAAAACATAAATTAAGGTTAAAAGAGGTTTAACGTCTATTTCTTTCATACCTGACTTCATTTACATTATTTTCTAAATGTTTTGATTGTTTTTATATTCGAAAATATGAGTATAATGTTGGAAATTGGTAATATTAGTAATTTTTGCATTTACATTATTTAATATAGGAAAATGCGTTTAGCGATATGAAATTTCGCCTTAAGAACTCGCCTCCGGGACGGACTGAATTCGTATGCTGCGTAAACACTGTATTTGTTTATGTGTGTTCTGAATCTCACTCAGTCAACACACACACACACACGCAGTTAGAAAAAGGAGTAAAGTCATGTCACACCTTCAAATCATCGCTATGGGCCATAACCTTGAAAACTCCTGTTTAGGAGATTTTTCCGCACTTCTTTTATTGCTATTTATGTTGACAGCAGCTTGGCACTTCAGATTGTTCAATCTATCAAAAAGCCTTTTCTTCCTTCGCTTTCTCTTTTAAAAATGGCTTCCTGCCCTCAACCGGAGTGAAAAAAAAAACAGCAGCTTTAAACACGAATGAAACACGGCCACTTCAGGAGACTCGACTCGGCTTCCCTTCCCTGTAACCCCCCCCCCCCCACCCCGCCCCCCTCTCTGACAGTGTTAATGTTTAATGCTCGCTCCAGAATAGGTTTGTAATAAAGACTAGGTACAATAAGTAGCATAAAATATTGATTTTGTACATTTCCTTATAAATTTCCATTCACAGCCATGATTAAATTTTTCATATTTTCATCAGAATTCATCCATGTCCTTGTGTGTGTGTGTGTGTGTGTGTGTGTGTGTGTGTGAGAGAGAGAGGGGGTGTGAGTATCTAGTCTTGAAGCGTCTTTAAATGTTTAAGGATAAAAACCTGGCGTTTAACACGGTCTTTGCAGAAACATTTGTACTGCTTTTTAAAACAGGTAACACAGAGAAGTCGCAAAACACACGTATTATATTTGCACGTTCTAGTTCGTCTGTATCGCAGTGGAACTGTAGAACCCCATCCCACCCCTCCCACCTCAACGCCTCCCCAAAACACACACACTTTGTATTTAAAATTCATGCTTTGCTAAAACATTAACTAAACGTGTTACGTTTCTGCACATTTCCGCGTGTTTGAAGTGAACGCGGTCGCTTTCATCCTTCACACCACAACCACCAGCGCAGAGGAAGCTCTGAGCATTCCGATTTGGTCAGATTCAATTTCTCTAACGCAGCTCTAGAGTTATCTTCATCATTTTTATCTTCATCATCACCACGGAACAATAAATGCATTTTAAAAACTTTAATATGGTTAGTTATGAGTTTTCTGTTCTGTACTGTAACACATTACGGTAAGGAGTCTCCAGTATCAGTGCTTTTAAAGTTAAAGTTACACTACAGTATATTACCAAAAGTATTCGCTCGCCTGCCTTCACATGCATATGAACTTGAGTAACATCCGATTCTTAATCCATAGGGTTGTTGGCCCCGCCCCCTTTGCAGCTATAACAGCTTTACCTCTTCTGGGAAGGCGTTGGATGTCATGGATGATCCTGACTATGTAACAGATGTACATAAAGTGTACATCAAGTGAGTGTTCAAGCTGTAATGTGCAGTAGTATGCAAGGCATTGTATATAGTCCAGTTCAACTGTTTATGAGGTACAACTGGAAAACATGTACACATGCGGCTCACATGAGCAGAGTTGAACTTCCCTACTGTAGAGCATTAATTGGGTGCTCATGGTGAGCAGAGACAAAACGCTGGTAGTATCCTGCCAACCACAGAAAGGCATGGGTACTCCTGGATAGTCAGCACCAGGTGGCACTCGGTACCTCTCTGTAATGACGGAGGTGGTGATATTAGTTGACAAGATCTCGACATGTGGTGGAATGCTGCTGATGGGATGCCGGATGATGTCTGAAAGCCACTGGAGGGTCACTGGGGTCCCTCTCTCACTCATTCATTCTCTCTCTCTCTACAATCCTATTCATGGTACTTGGAGGAAACCCATGGGGAGCATGGTGAGAACATGCAAACTCCACACGCAACGCAGACCTGAGCTGGGAATCGAACCCTGAAGATACAGTACAAGGCCAAAAAAAATAAAAAATGCTGCTGCCATGCTGGGAATCCATGGAGGGTAAAAATATTAGCACAAGAGTGAAGTTAAAATGAGCTCTTACCAAGTGCTCCATTAGGTTGACCACCCAGGACAAGGAAAGGGGCAGAGGTGCGAGCCGATTCCACTTCAAACCAGGTGTATGGGAAGTGCTCAGGCAGCTGGTCTTCTAAGGCACCGCTGGAGTTTGGTGTATGATTGTGTGTGTGTGTGTGTGTGTGTGTGTGTGTGCACAAAGACTCATTGCTTGTTGGTCCTCTCTATATCTTGGCCAGGATTAATATTCATAAAGCCTAGTTCAGCAGGTTTGGTCGTTAGTGTAGCGCTCCACCGGTGCTAAATCGATTCACATTGATCTTCATGGGAAGACACACACACACACACACACACACACGCACACATACACACACTTCCTGTTGGATCTCTGAGCCAGTGTCATGTTCAGTGGAGCAGCAGTGTGATGAGGATATTGAAGCACCACATAATGTCGTATTGAGAGATTAATAATTACTGCTAATTAAATCAAATGAAAACATGACTGAGATTTTTTAAACTAGAGTTAAGCTGTGATTAGAGGAGACATGAGCTGTCAGGAGTAAAAGGAGTGAGAGTTTCAGTGCCTCAATGAGACTGTGCGAGTGTTTGTGAGACAGTGAGTGTGTTAATGAAGTTGTGAGAGCATTAGTGAGATGCAGAGAGCATTAGTGAGACAGTGAGATCATTAGTGAGACAGTGAGAGCATTAGTGAGACACAGAGAGCATTAGTGAAACAGTGAGAGCATTATTGAGATGCAGATAGCATTAGTGAGACAGTGAGAGCATTAGTGAGACACAGAGAGCATTAGTGAAACAGTGAGGGTGTTAATGAGGTTGTGAGAGCATTAGTGAGATGCAGAGAGCGTTAGTGAGACAGTGAGAGGATTAGTGAGACGTAGAGAGCATTAGTGAGACAGTGAGGGTGTTAATGAGGTTGTGAGAGCATTAATGAGATGCACAGAACATTAGTGAGACAGTGAGAGCATTAGTGAGACAGTGAGGGTGTTAATGAGGTTGTGAGAGCATTAGTGAGATGCAGAGAGCATTAGTGAGACAGTGAGAGCATTAGTGAGACACAGAGAGCATTAGTGAGACTGTGGGAGTGTTAGTGAGACAGTAAGGATGTTAATGAGACACAGAGAGTATTAGTGAGACAGTGAGAGCGTTAGTGAAACACAGAGAGCATTAGTGAGAAAGTGAGGGTGATAATGAGGTTGTGAGAGCATTAGTGAGACGCAGAGAGCATTAGTGAGACAGTGGGGTGTTAATGAGGTTGTGAAAGCATTAGTGAGACGCAGAGAGCATTAGTGAAACAATGAGAGCATTAGTGAGATGCAGAGAGAGCATTAGTGAGACTGTGGGAGTGTTAGTGAGACAGTGAGGATGTTACTGAGACGCAGAGCGCATTAGTGAGACAGTGAGAGCATTAGTGAGACAGTGAGGGTGTTAATGAGGTTGTGAGAGGATTAGTGAGATGCAGTGAGCGTTAGTGAAACAGTGAGAGCATTAGTGAGAACC
>JAQQZT010000015.1:1430043-1437543 GCA_030068275.1 Clarias platycephalus | reverse complement strand
GTCTCCTCTTCAGTGGAGTCAGCAGTTAATTATGTCAGTAATTCTGCATGTCAGACTAAATGGTTTTTGGAGGAATTGTGTCTCCTTCTGTTTCTGCTCCAGATCTCTTCCTCGGAATTCTTCCAGTTTGGGTCACATGACTGGGAACGCTGCCACGGTGTCATCCAAGAACCTCACTCCATTAGCACAAGGGGTGTGTGTGTGTGTAAATGGTCCTTTTATAAATAATAAAGCCTCAAGCAATAAAGTAAACTCATTTTCCTCTATACATTCCATCAATCAATCAGTTGATTTGTCTATCTGTCTGTCCAGATGTATTATCAATATGATTGATTATCAATCAATTAATAAATCTGGCAATAAACCAATTATTCCATCTATTGATAATCCATTCATCCATCTAACAATCCATCCATTTATTCAATCACATAATTTGACTCTGTTCACACATTCCTACATCAATCATCCAGTCGATTAATCAATCAATTAATCCGTCCATCTATCCATCCGTTCCCAGTCCCCAAATTTGTCTTCCCATCCTTCCATCCATCCATCCGTCCGTCCATTTGTCTTCTTGTCCATCTGTCTCTTTCCATGTATTTATTCCTTTATCCATCAGCCAATCCATCAATTAATCAATATATCCAACATTGATTTGACTGTCTGTCTATTCATTCCTTCATTAATCAACCAATTAATTAAACTATTGATCCATTCATCACTCAGTATGTGGTTGTCTATCAGTCCGTCCATCCCTTCATCAATATACAGTACCAATTAATTAATTTATAGATTTATCCATCTAGCCATCCATCCATAAATCATTCAATCACTCCATCCATCCATCAGTTAACCAATGAAGCCATCTCACCATCTGATGAGTACTATCCACCCTCTTCCACATACCTGCGCCCTGATGGCTGTGATTGGCTGGTATCGTGTGATTGACAGGGGGACATAGTAAGCCCCTCCCCCTCAGACAGCATGACCAATATTGCATTCTTGGACTCTTGGGTACAGATGGCTGAGGTCAAACTCTTTTCTTTAACTGCTGTTGTATATTGTTACTGCAGGAGGCGAACGTGAAGGTGATGACGAGTCAAAAATCTCAAACCTAATAAATAAAATAGAAACAAATTTATCTTAGTTTGCTTGGAAGTCTTTCTTATCATGTAGATTTTAAGACCAGTGTTCATGGAGAACAGCATCAAGGACGTTCATTACAGAAGTCGCACCGAGTACCAGCTGTAATCTACTCACAGTTTCACCTTCACCCTGTGTGTGTGTGTGTGTGTGTGTGTGTGTGTGTGTGTGTGTGTGTGTGTGTGTGTGATACTGGTTTCCATATCCATAGTTATAGATCGGTTTGTTCATTTACACCCTGCACACACAAACACGTATTGACTCATCAACAAAGCGACCCGTGCTTTCAAGCACAAACAAATCTCACTACAACACACACACACACAAACACACACATCGGAACACACACACTGCATTGATTACATGTCGAATCACTACAAAGCGCTGACCCTGAGCGCTGCACGTGTGTATCCTCTCTGGGAACGTAATCAACTAGCGTGTGACTATTCACGAGGACATCAAAAGACGCGTCCTCTTTTAAAAATGTCGTTTCATTCTGCGTTATTTTTTATTATTATTTAACAGAATAAATAAAAACATATCTGCGCCATAAAGATGTTCACAGAAAAAGTGCATCTATGTCATGCTACCCAGCTTCATTATAAACACACAAGCTGTTATTTCATATAATAAAATAAAATTAAAGTTATGTAAAAGTAACATTTAACAGTTTGTGTAACGTGTAATTACTTTAGGACACAGAACTGATTCTGGCTTGTGATTGTTGTTGATGTTAATGTTCTATAACAGCTATAACACTAATAAAGGTTCACTTAATTAGCGCACTCCTTATCGTTAATACGTTACCTATAGTTCCTATATTTTTGTTAATACGAGAGCAGAAAGACATATTGGAGAGGAAATGACTGTTTGTACTGGCAATAATGTAAGTAGGAACAAAAACGAACTTGTTTCATGGACTTAAATGTAACTAACATAAGAATGAAGAAAAGTTTAATGTCTCGTTCTTCCGTTAATAAAAAAAAACCTGTGGTGTAAGACTTAAAGAATCAAATGCTTTGGAATATGCTGTTAAGGGAAAATAATAATAATAATAATAATAATAATAAATTGTTTTTTTGGTGACAATAGCACAATGTAATACATTTTCTGCTAGCGATATTTAGCTTCTGTCTGCCTGATTTGCTTAATTTTTATACGCAAATGAGGAGAGGGGCATCTAAACTGGTCCGCACTTTTTCATTTCCAAATCTCTGAGAAAAATAAACAGTGCTTTTGAGTAGCTGTACACTTGCACTCATTGACACTATGCTCACTGACAGTAAAGTTTAATCCAATCTCATCTAATCTCAGTCCCCAATCAGCTCCATAGAATATTGGATAATAAATAATGGTGCAGGACGTCCGATAGTCGCAAGGAGTCTACAAGTTGCATCAGGTGTACCCCAAGTCCTGGTGTTAGGCCCAGTGCTGTTTTTATTGTACCCCTGTTAATTTTTGCTGATGATACTCCCCAGTGGGCAGCAGCAGGACTGCAGGATGTCTTCAGGTCCCGCTCTTTAAGACTCATCCAAGCCCCAAGATATTAACACTACAAACTTTTTTTGTAACAATCCTCATTTTAAAGCCATCTTTATACCATCATCACAGAATAATTGGAGAAAACTTTTTAAGCAGGCAGAGAATTGAGTTTTAAAGCCGTACAAATAATCTGAGGACAACTCTACTAGTACTTCTCTCAGGATGATTTAACCAGTCTCATCCTAACCAATTTGAAAAGCCACTGCAGTTGCACAGTTTAGGGATCTGAGTTTTTACACTTACTGTACAGCATGTAACAGAAGCCTTTATGCAGAGTGACTTACTGTACATTTAATTTCATTTTACACGTGAGCAGTTGGCCCAGGTGTCAATACGGCAAAGGTTGCTCTGAGCCCTATACAGTAGCAGCACCTTGATGGCGCTGGGGTTTGAACCTGGGACCTTCCAAGCAGGTCATTGTAACACCTTAACCTCTGAGCTACTGCTGTGCCAGTTTTCTGAGTTTTCTGAGTTCAGGGTTTTGTCTTTCCTCCTACCTCACAATATTTGGCCCAGGTGTACATATGGCATGAATACGGTGTGATGGCATTCTGGGTATTTTCCCAGGTCATGCTTGGTGTTCCTGGGTTGGTGGATCCACTGTGACCTCGACCAGGGGAAAGTGTATACTGATTAATGAATTAATGTTTAGATGCTTAACTGTTGTAAAGAGAGAGAGAGAGAGAGAGAGAGAGAGAAAGAGAGAGAGAGAGAGAAATGAAAGTGGGAGTGCTCCAGGGGTACATCATCTACTAAAATGTATTCAAATGTAGTCTGGTAAATTACAAACGTTTAGAGAGAGAGATTGTCTGCTGAACTGTAATTACAGAAGCTCCTGGAATTCATTCTCTCTCTCTCTCTCTCTCTCTCTCTCTCTCTCTCTCTCTCTGTTTTACAGTAAAATACTGAGTGATGAGGTGATGTAAGAAGGCAGAGTAACCGTTGCCGCCCTGAAGCAGTATGGTATTATTCACTAAATCTCCTTCTATCTCATCTCCTTCCATGTTAAGCTCTCATCTGAGAATTAGGTAAGATGCTCTTCATCCAGCTCGTCATGTGACTGACGAACCATAAAAGGAGCTTAAACTCCTCTGTGCTGAAGATGCTGCTAAACTTACAGGTTTACCTCTGACACTGGAGACTCCTTCCATAAATGTTAACAATTTTTTTAGTCCATTTACAAGAAGCATTTTTCTGTACACGTCCCTGTGAAGGAGCTGCTACTATAGAAATGAAGGTAACTAATTACATTATAAAATTATTGTCATTAAAAAGTAATCAGTTACATTACAGCGTTACTTTCAGATAAAAGTAATTAGTCCGAGTACTTTTCCATCGCAGAAAATTAAAACTCATGCATGTTGTTTTAGTCAAGACCTTTATAATTATTCTACCATCATCACTCAGCGAAGTTTGGCCCATAAACTGTTAACTACTAATACCTCTATCTCACCTACGCGGTTTCTGCCCTCGCATAGTCAAACCGCATAGGTGAGATGGGGTATAACAGCAGGAACAACAGAAGGGAGGGGAGCTTGTAGGACGACTTTCACACACACACAACACATACACACACACATACACTAATGGATTGGGAATGACTGTTGTCTGGCTCACGGATTACATGATCGTCTGAATAACGGATAACATCTTTGAAAAAACAACTAAGTAACTGAGTACTTAAATGGCGGACCTAACGCGTTAGATTACTCGTTATATCAAAAAAGTAATCTGAGTACTCTAATGCGTTACTTTGTAACGCGTTACACCCAACACTGATTACAACCAGCACATAATGTCAAAATTCATTGTCAAAAGTGAGACGTCTGAGAAAATTTTTCTCATAAGACGTCTGTAATCATGATTCTGCAGTATTTACCTTTTTAGTACAATTTTGCACATTCTAATTTAATAAACTCATAAATTTTAGGCTTGAATTGCTTAACATGTACTCTCAGTGATAAGCCCTGTGTCTGTGAACTGTCTCAAGCGATGTCATGCGAGAGAGGGGAAAAAATGAGCAGCGAGGAGGCGTTTGTTTTCTTTTAAGCTTTCCGTACGTCCTGTGCAGGTTATTAATGTGCGGTTTAAAGCCAGATCCAGAAAGAAATCACCATATCTCACTGCCTCTGCTCACATTCTGTCCTGTCTGCCTCTTCAGAGCCAAAAGGTGAGTAGACTCTGCGTGCTGTGTGTTTATCAGAACAGAAACCGGCGCTCGGCACTAATTCAGGAGATCTGAAGAGAAAAGAAAAGCTTCAACGCTTTAAAATGTCATAGTTTGTAGAGGACCAATTCAGACATGTGACTTATCTGAATCGGTCCTCAACAAACTATGACATTCGTGTCAAACCAGGACTTGGGTGGTGATGAAATTTCTGATGAATAGTAATAGTAAAGTTTTAAAGGAGGACATTACAGAAACTCGTCTGTTATCGCTACATCCCCCGTACAGTCCTGACCTCGCTCCAAGACATTTCCACATGTTTTCACATTAACTGAGTTCCTGGGAGGCCGACGTTTCAAGAGTGAAGCAGGCAGTCCTGAGAGAACTTTCGACCTTGATGGTGTCCAAGCACTAGTGAAACACTGGGATAAGTGCATTAGTGTAGTTGTTCTGCACAATCAAAAGTCCTGCTTTGACTTGAAAACCTCTCGTATAAAGAGTCAGACAGAAAAATGTATACACACTTCAACATGAAAGATACACGCCACTCTTCTGACGGTCACATGACAGCATCAACGATGGTGCGACTGCTGATATCTTTACACATTTTACATTTTAGGCATTTGGCAGATGCTCTTATCCAGAGCGACTTACTGTACATTTTTATCTCATTATACATCTGAGCAGTTGAGGTTAAGGGCCTTGCTCAAGGGCCCAACAGTGGCAACTTGGTGGTTGTGGGGATTGAACCTGGGATCTTCCGAACCGTAGTCCAATGCCTTAACCACTGAGCTACCCCTGGCCACACATTGCTGCCGTAATTTATTTCAAGGTTTAAAAAAGGGCAGAGATAACAACTAAATACATTTTTTTTTGTCTGACTCTGTATATAAAGAACATACTGGAATAGTGAATTTTAAAGAATTTTGGAAACTATTAAATCAGAGATTGTCATTTCGAATTTTGTGTCATTTTCGTTACTTTCTACTTTTGATGCCCAGCATTTGGATTTTACTGTTTAATTTACAAGAAAAAGTTTAGTTAATGTAAGCAGATGTAGTTGAAGCAGATGGTCCCACCATCTCTCAGCGACTGACGAAGTCATGCATCTAGACAGTTTTCTGTTCTGGCTCCTTGATGGTGGAATGAACTTCCTCTAGACGTCCGTACAGCCGAGTCATGGGAAATCTTTAAGTGAATACTAAAGACCTATATGCCCCACAACACCCCCCCCCTCAAAAAAAATATAAATAAATAAAAAATAACAGGGTGTGGGACATGAAACTTCAAAGCAATTTTGTAAGTCGGTCTGTATAAGAGCATCTGCCAAATGCCTAAATGTACTGTAGTAGTAGAGTATCGGTATGGTTTAGGAAGATCCCGATACACAGACGCCTCCTTTGTCTTCCCATGGTAATGTTGACCTTCACATGGAATTGCCCACTTCCCAGCGGAACAACAGTATATAATCATTCAGTTTATAACCACAAATAAATAAAAGGCCAGAACAAATACTCAGTGATTTTTTACTGAAGACCAGTTTTGAAGCTCAGCTTTAGGAGCTCTGGTAGTCGCAATCTCGGCAGGAGCTGACTCCCTCCAAAACCCGGTTAAACCATAAATGGGAAAATGGGCGGAGCGAACAGCACCCGGCTGTTGAGCGAACAGAGCATGCCTACTTTATTTAGTTACCACCACCAAGCTAGCCAGTTTAGCATTAACTCATTAGCTAAAATGCCAAGGTGGCTAATGTTAATTCATATGCTAATGTATTCAATTGAACTCCATCATCATCCGTAACGTACACGTCGTCAACAGTGACAACTCCTACATTTCTTGTGGAGAGCTAAACTACAACGATCCCACTTAGCATGTTAGCTAAAGTATTGATTAGCAGATAGCTAGCGGTTTTATACCTTCACAATGCATCTGTCTTTCAAATCGGCCACGCCCCCCAAAATATTCATATTTTATTTTTTATTTTATTCTTATTTTAACTGATTTACATACAAAATTCAGGAATGAGCAATCTCGCTATGGCGACCAAACCTGTTTTTTGTTTTTTTTTTGTACCAGGCTATAAACATGTTGGGGCTCTATAGATTGAATCACTTTTGGACCCGCCTAGTGGACATTTGAGGAACTAAACATTTTGGCACTTTTTTGGAACCAGAGGTTGCCACTTGTTTATAACAGAGTTCAGAAATTCCACGCAGAGACGTGAGAGTGTGTGTATCTCATGTCGCTTGGACTCAAAGCGCTTGTGCGTCTCATGACCGCTATAACATTATCGCTTTGTTATAATTATTCCAATGATGTAGTCGAATTAGACAATAAAGTTGTTGTATTGAAGTTGTATTTACATCATTGTATCAGAGTCATTCGATCACAATGACGTTGTGCATGGCTTAAATAAAAATAAAACACGAACAATTAAATTGTTCTATAAACTAATAGAACTTAGATGAGGACGGTTATTGCTCTGACAAGACATTATGAGAGAGAGAGAGAGAGAGAGTGAGTTGAGTTGATGAGGCATTGTAAACAGCAGATGCAGCTGTTCCAATATACAGAACTCATTACAACAGCATCAAAATGGAAGTGTGTGTGTGTGTGTGTGTGTGTGTGTGTGTGTGTGTGTGTGTGTG
>JAQQZT010000015.1:1357577-1369590 GCA_030068275.1 Clarias platycephalus | reverse complement strand
AGCATTGTATCAACACACACACTAACATAGAATCCATTATAGTTTATAACACAAACACACACACACACACACACACAAAACCACTTTCCCTCATGTTCCTAGAAACCCAAACTCGTCCCCACCGCAGCCCTGACATTTCTCTCCAACATGGTTTTGACACTTAGCATTCTCAGAAACTAATTACACCCTACCAACTCTCCTCGCTCTGTTCCACACACGCACACACACACACTGGCCAAGGAAGTTACACTCGACCTGGTTTGAGGTAAAGGAACGAGATCCAAATCTGCATTTCATTAAAAAAAAAATTAAACACACTGAAAAATGCTAACGTGGGTAGCGACGACTAAAAGCCCTCAGAGACTAGCTAGTATGATGCTAATGTGTTTATGCTAACTACTTAGCCATACTGTAGTATTTCTAGTTTGCTATGCTAGAATTTTACACAAACCTACAGTGTTTAATAACCTTTACATTAATGTTTTTATGCTGACTCATCATTCCTACTCACTGCTAATCATGCTTGCTTTACACATTTATCATTATTTATGATTATTTTGAGCTAGCATAATGCTAATATGTTTTAATTATTTATGATAAGTTCTATTTGTTAGCCTTGTTAGCAATTTTTAAGTAAAACTGTTGATTTTAATCCCCCAGCTAGCGGGATGCTAATGATTTCCTGCTGACTCATCGCTCAGCTTCCCTGACTGTTTATTGTCACGGCAAGTTTTGGGCAATGTCTTAAACTCAACATTTATATTTTAATTAAGTTTTATGCACTTGTGGCAAGCTGTGTGTGTGCGCTAACTATCATTGCTGTTTAGTTTTGTTCTATATTTATTTCATTAGCATGCAGTAATTAGCATAAACATTGTTGTATTAGCATTCAAAGTGCTAAAATCTTTCAGTGTTCTTTTCATACAATGTTAGCATGAAGCGAATTTGCTCATGCTAATAACATTATAGCACATTATCTGTGTGTCAGTTTCATTTGTTCTTAGCATTGTTAGCATTTTATTATATTGTTAAATGATCTCATACAGCGCCGTTTTATTTCTTTTGTTTGTTTGTGTTCAGTTAGCATTATGCTAATCTGTTAGCATGATGCTAATGTGTCCATGCTAGCTAATCATTCATATCGTGCTGTTTACTGTGTTTCTGTTAGTTGTTGGACATATCCAATTAGCTTGATGCTACTGTGATCCTTTCCCGTTCTGATTCTTGTATAGCATTTGTAAATAAATGCTAGCCATTCTTACAGTGATTAAAGAACCTTTTATGTACTGTAGTTAGCATGAAACTAATCAGTCCACTCTAGTAGTTTATGTCTTGTCCTTTCTTCTTGTTCACATTGTTTTTGGATGAAGTACTGCCTGGAGATCAAGCTTAGCCAGAGCATAATTACAGGGGAGGATTCAGACAGCACACGCATCGCCAGCCGCCAGACTCCATGTCGGCCATCATGCTCGGTTTGCCATCGGGTCAGCCGTCGGTCATGCACCCATCCCGAGGTCAGACACAGAGACTCGTAGGCTGCTCCTAGAAAAACTCTGGAAAAAATTAAACAAACAGCTCAGGGTGAGAGATGAAGCTGGAAAAGACAAATATTGAAACAAGTTTACACTTACCTTAGCGCTAATTCCCATTCAACGCTAGTAGATTCACTTTCGCTAGCAAGTACTTAGTTGAATGAATTAGAATGGGAATAAGAGCGTAGCGCCATGATTTTGTCATATCACTTTACTAACCATTTTTGAAAAGATTAATCAAATGAGTTAAGTTATTAAAAAAATATGCTAAACATTAGCGCACTTGTAACGTCCCTGCAGTTGATGTAGCATTGCGTAAAGTTGGATTAATATGCAACAATGACAGAAAGAGCTTAGCTTTTTTTGTTAATTACAACTTTTCCAAACTCAGCCTGTCAAGGTTGCGTGAACACTTTGATTTAGGAAGTAAGAAACTCCCAGTTGTCATAAATGCACAATGCACTAAGCACTGACGCAATAATATCTATATATTAAAAAAAACACCACACACATTACAAGCTAATCTTCAGATATGTAAAAAAAATTATAATAATAATAAATCCTAAAGCTAAATAATTAACTATGTAGCTAATTAAGATTTTAATGAAGAATTAGATTTTTCTTTCGTTCTCCTTCTTGTGTGAGATCTTTCTTTTTTTTTCAAGAAAAGCATACAGTACAAATGGCTAAACTGCGTGAACTCACGCTCAGAACGAGATCGGAAAAGATTTCTTTTCCACTGTGGTCCTGATAAAGCAAACACTCGCCTGTCAGTGTGTGTTTTTCTCCCTCACTAGTCTTGTCTTCTTAGACAGAGGGTCTCTAGCGTAAACACAGCATAGCCTTGGGTCTTGTCCATCACAAACAAGAATCTCTCTCGCTCCCTTTGTACACTTACAGTACGTGTCTCATCCACTAACAGAGGAAGGAAGGTACTGATTGAAGGCCATTAAAGAGGATGGTGAGGAGACGGATGTCCTGCTTATCGGCGTGTGCTGCTGTGGTTAGTTAGCATGCTAAACTCTTGTATTTACTGTTTACATGCTGTCAAATCAACATTTGCAGTGTGTGTGTGTTTGTGTGCGGTGTGTGTATGTGTGTGGAAATAATGGTCGTGCCTAACACTCTGCTGAAATGTGATACTGACAAATAGGACGGGGACAGAGACACATCGACAATGTCATGCTAATCAAAGCAGACAGCAATTAGAAAGAGTACACACACACACACACACACACACACATACACACACACTAGGAAAATGCACAGTCAGAAACTAACAGGAGGTGTCCCATATAGAGCAGTATGTGGTGTGCTGAGTTTGTCCCTGACGTAGGACATGACATCATCACAAACTATCCAATAGCAGCCATGTTATATTTGCTTTTTTATTCTTGTAAACTTAACTCAGCTATTGAGGTTGCACGAGCCAGTGTAGTCTTAGTGTCGGTCCCAAGCCCAAATAAGTGAGGAGGGTTGCGTCAGGAAGGGTAAAACATGAGACAAATCAATATGTGGATCATGAAAAAGATTTCCATACTGGATCAGTCGAGGCCTGGGTTAACAACAACCTCCTCAGGTAACGTCAGGTACCAAGATATCTGTAGAAAAAGAGAGGGCAGATGTGTCCAGAGAGAGAGAGAGGGAAATAATGAAGGGTAGAAGTGTAGAGGTTAAAATAGGAACTTTGAATGTTGGCACTATGACTGGTAAAGGGAGAGAGCTAGCTGATATGATGGAGTGAAGAAACGTTGATATACTGTGTGTACAAGAGACCAGGTGGAAGGGAAGCAAGGCTAAGAACATTGGAGGTGGGTTTAAACAGCTTTACTATAGCGTAGATGATAAGAGAAATGTTGTAGGTCTAATACTGAGGGAAGAGTATGCCGAGAGTGTAGTAGAAGTGAGCAGAGTGTCTGATGAGAATGATAAGTGTAAAACTGGAAGTTGAAGGTGTAATGATAAATGTTATCAGTGCATACGCTCCACAGGTGGGATGTGATGTGAAGGAGAAATAAGATTTCTGGACTGAGTTAGACTAAGTGGTAGTGAGTGTTCTCAAAGAAGAAAGGTTGGTGTTTGGAGCGGACCTTAATGGAGAAGGGAACATAGGTGATGAGTAGGTATGGGGTACAGGAGAGGAATGTGGAAGGACAGATTATTGTAAATTTCGAAAAAATGGAAGGAATGGAAATGGCAGAGGTGAATACATATTTTAAGAAGAAAGAGGAACACAGGGTGACATGTAAGAGTGGTGTGAGGTACTCAGGTGGACTACCTGCTGTGTAGGAGATGCAATATGAGGGAGAGTAGAGACTGTAAGGTGGTTGCAGGGGATAGTATACTGTAGCTAGATAACATGGATGCTGGTCTTCAGGATGACTTTGGAGGCATAGAAGAAGAGAATGAGAGTAAGGATTGAAACCAAGATTAAATGGTGGAAGTTGTGGAAGGAAGATTTGTGTGTGAAATCCAGAAAGGAGGTGGGTTAGGTACTGGATAGTGGTGGTGAGATGCTGGACGACTGGTCAGCTATGGCAGAAGTGGTAAGGGAGACAGCTAGGAATGTATATGGCATGACATCAGGACAGAGAAATGAAGATAAGGAAACAAGATATGTAGAAGGACCTTACAGTGGTTACAGTGGTGAGGTGTGCCGTAGGTACTACAGACTGGTTTAAGTTGGAGGTCTGACTGCACCAGGGATCTGCTCTTAGTCCTTTCCTTTTTGCAGTGGTGATGGACAGGTTGACAGATAAGGTTAGACACGAGTCCCTATGGACTACGATACTTTTGGATGATATTGTGCTCAGCAGGGAGAGTAGGGAGCAGGTAGAGATGAGTCTAGAAAGGTGGAGAGATGCACTGGAGAGAAGAGACATGAAGATCAGTGGGATCAAGATGGAATACATGTGTGTAAATGAGAGAGAGAGAGTGGGGGAAAGGTGCAGTTCCAAGGAAACCAAGTCAACTGTCCAAAGCAATAGTTAGTGTGGTAGAGAAGTGAAGAACAGAGTGCAGGCAGGGTGGAATGGTGGAGAAGAGTAGCAGGTGTAATCTGTGACAGAAAGATACCGCAAGAATGAAAAGGAACGTTTACAGGATGGTAGTGAGACCAGCAATGTTGTACAGTTTGGAGACATTGCCGCTGGCTAAAAAACAGGAAGCAGAGCTAGAGGTGGCAGAGCTGATGATACTGCGATTTGCTTTTGGGATTGACAAGAATGTACAAGTTTAGGAATGAGTACATTAGGGAGACAGCACAGGTACAGTAGGTTGGTTTGGGGAAAAAGTTAGAGAGGCCAGATTGGGATGGTTTGGACATGTGCAGAGGAGGAATGAGGGTTATAGCTGTAATGTTAAAGATAAAGATTCTAGGCAGGATGAGAAGAGGAAGGGCCAAGAGAAGATTTGTGGTGAGGGAGGACATGAAGGAGGTTGGAGTGACAAGGGAAGATGTGGGAGACAGAGTTAGCACAAGACATAGACTGCTATGGTGACCCCTAACGGGACCAACCGAAAGATGATGAAAAAGAAGAATCTTGTATACAGTACTTCATCACATAACTTTTACATTAGCTGTAACTGAATACTAAACAACATAACTTGAGAACTAAACTTGAGGTGTCACTGGATTAGTGGGCATGGAACAATGGGTGGGAACTTCAGACTGATTGGTTGCCTTGAATTTAATGTGGAAACATGATCCCAGTGGTTACAGTATCATTTTGATTGGGAACTGTGTTCTGGTTGGGTAAAATGGCTCTGTGGCCCGATTGGATTATGGCGACAGTTTAGACAAGAAGTGCAGTCAGATTGGTTACAGTGGGAGTATTTGGGGAAAACATTCTCTAATTGGTTAATGACGGCATTTTTGACAAGAAGTGTGGGTCCACTTGATTGCATCCACTTCCATTCAAACGTGTGGGAACCCCTTCTAACTCCATGGTCTTTCCTGATATTTATTCCTTTCTACACTGTAAAACAATGAGATGTATATCTGCTACTTCTGCTCTGTAAAGCTTCATAACAGCTCTAATCTGAGGTGCTGGTTGTTAATTGGTGATTTCTGATGCTGGTATATCGAAATGAACGTCTCCTCTGCAGCAGAGGTCAGTTTTTGTCTTGCTTTCCTGGGAAGGTCTTCATCAGAGCCAGTTTCATCATGGTGCAAATGCACTTGACAATACCGTCCTTGCAAGAACTGATCCAGATCAGTTGACCTTCGTGTCATAAAATAACAAGTGACTGTTGTTGTTATTTAATCACCTAATGACATATGTGTTTAAAAAAAAATATTTTTTTAAAAGATCCGTATTGTTGTAGGGTCTGGAAAATAAATAATTGAACAAAAATCTAGAAGGTGTGTCCAAACTTTACAGATGCAGTTGACCAAGGGCCAGTTTGACCAAGGTATGTCCGACACCAGAACAATAGACAGGTTAGCTAGCGGCAAACGGTTAGCTAGCGGCAACTTTACATCTCTGTACATTCTGGGTCAAAACCCAGGGTGGGAACTGTGCAGAATGTGCAGAGTGCCTAGGCAGATTTCTGTGTCCAACTGCGCTATACGGACAGGAGTCTCTCGACTCCCAACTGCATTACCTGTGTATGCTAGTCCAAAACTAAACAATGATCAAATATATGCTTATTGTTCGTTATAACAACAAAAGAAACACCAGTAATTAATACCATACAAACCTTGGATGACATGGATAACAGTGTATGTCGAACATAAACATCCCACATCTTCTCATGTTGACATGATGAGGGTGACTGCACATCAATCAAATGGTGACTTCCAGCACTTAAGCCACTGATGAAGCAGCAGATGTTATTCTACCCTGTAGCTAACGTAGGCGTTCTTCTACTCAGATCACTTCTGTTAAATCTCATTCCAACAAACCTGCCAGAGCTTGCATTGGATGTTCGTTGTAATTGTAGTTTGTTTTAACCAACACCCCTCTCAAAAGTCAATCTGATGAAGAAGATGTGAATGAACAATTAAAATCAAATTTCAAATTGTACTTTTCAAAATGATATGTAGTGAAATGCTCATTTCTATATGCAAAATTGGAGCTGTACAATATGGAATTTGGCTGCCTTTAAAATAATGCTCGATGTGAACGTGTTCGCTGTAATCACTATGAATGGAAAATGATCGAGCAGATCATTATTTTCTATCCTTGTTGTTTGTCGACTGTATTGGGTTTGTGGTCGCTGTCGGTCAGGTTATAGTTTCCTGACCAAAATGTACCCAAATAGCAGCCTCCAAATTGGTCAGTTATTCCTGGGTTCTCCGGACGTACAGTACACACCTTCCTGTTCCTTGATGTTTGCATCACAAGGTCTACTTTCTGTCTTCAGCACTATGGGGACCAAGGCCTTCTCCAGACTCTGGAACTCACTTCCCCATAACATTCGCTCACTGGACTCTATTACCAATTTAAAAGCTAATCTCTTATGACATATCTCTGTAAGCTGGTCCTCACTCTGAACTGTCTTTAACCATGTTTTAACTCGTGTTTCACATATCCGTGCCTCCATGTTTTGGCTTTTTCTCATGCCATACTTTTATAAATTGAAAGGCGACCTTGAGTGTCTTGAAAGGCACAATCATATATAAAGCTTTATTATTTGTTTGTAGGAAATTTGGGTCTGATTGGATGTACAGGCATTTTAGTTCTGAATGGTTAGACTCCAACTGAAGAGGGATTTATTGGCATTTTGGACAAGAACTTCACCAACATTAACATCATTAACATCAACAATGTGACCAACATTACTTAGGACTAATCACAGAACACATTCCTGTAGCATATTTACTCATCATTAACCTCTTTACCCAGATCTCTTTAACTTTTTTCAGTTCACGGCCTATTGTATATCGAGTTCCAAGTTGCTCATTGTGGAGAAACGGAAGTGAGCTGAGCCAATCAGGTTGCAACCTGAAGATCCTGAAGCTACAGTCCACAGTTACTATCAGATGTAGTCAGAGCATTAGAGGTTTAGAGAATGCACAAATCACACTGTAACACTAAAGAATATATATATTCTAGATTTGCGTGTGTGTTGTAAATGCAGTGCTCTTGCATGTGCTCTTCCCTGTGAGATGAAGCTTTGGGCTTGTTCTGAGAGGTAAATTGGAAGCAGGCTGCGGAGGAGGGCGGAAGCAAGTTCCCAGCCATACACACACACGCACACACACACACACATATATATATAGAGGGCACAGCCCAGCTTCTTCTGTGCCCCAGCCAAAGCCCTGCGGTTTCACCAGCTTGGCCAGCCTCACACACGCCGCTACATGAGTGTGTGTAAGAGACACTGATGCTTCTCTGCTATGAAGTTTATCTGGAAAGTCTAATTCTGGAACGCAAAACTATTACATCTGTTGATGTTCATGAACATTTTAAACGTACATTTACATAAAAAAGATGATGTATTGCTTAAAAATACACCAAATGGATGCCAATAAAAACTCCAGATGAACCAGTCGATCAATAAATCTGCCACGATTGACGTTTTTTGACTTCCTGATAATAACTAACATGTGTTAAAGCCTGGTCTCTTTCACAAGGTTGTATCGACCTGATATTCTGCTTTCTGTTGTTATAAAGAAACATCTCAATAAGTTTATCTTTTGTTAATTGTTTGCTTTAGTGCTACATGTTTGGTATTTTAATGCTCATCTTTAAAGCACATACGGCATAGAAATGACACAACTGAAAACAACAGGTGTTATAGATAACGTAAAATTAACTTTAAAATGACAACGTCACCATTTCCACAGGAGAGAATATCTCCGTCTTCAGGTTGTGTGTGTGTGTGTGTGTGTGTGTGTGTGTGTGTGTGTGTGTGTGTGTGTGTGTGTGTGTGTGTGTGTGTGTAAGTCTATGGCTCGAATTATCTAGCCCTAATAAAAATCTAACAACACCCTGGTTCTGTTCCAGGCTTCACCTTGTGCAGTAAGGAGTGAACAGGGAATGTGCTTAGCTGTGCCTCCTAAGCAAAATCCCCAAATAACAACAGCCGAGTGTCATCTGGAGGCCTCCTGGTGCGTTCGATGCATATATTCAATGCACACACACACGAACACACACACATACACATATACATGTACAAACACAGTGCGGTATCGATCTCTCTGTCATGGTCCAACGCTTGTCCCTCGATCTCTTTTTGATAGAACCGAATCTCCATGATCAACCTCCATTTATTCTTATTTTAATTAAAATGTAAATGAGGACGTAACCCCAGAGTGCATAGCACACATTTATACGTAAGTATAAACCATTTTACGAAACACAGACATGCAAGAAGTAAACACACCCCCAGAGTTTTTTGATTAAACGCAACATTTGTCGCCATTATTATGACTATCATTAATTTCCCCTCTGCTCTTTAAGACTAGAAGTGACGGTTAATAAGAAATTTCACAGACACACAGGTGGGAATCCTGAAATCTCTCTTTCTACTGTTCTACAGAATTATAGCTGAGTTCGAAGAAAAGTGTAAAACATGATGAGAGTCACAAGCTGCTCGACCCCTGGGCCTTCTGAAAGACGTCTCCATGCTAATCTGAGATCAGAGTAACAACGCTCTTATTCTGTACCTGAGCCAGGTGCTGCTAGAAGAAAATCAACAAAGTGTTAATTAGGTATTAATAACTAAACCTCACTTACTCAGAATTTTAAACTTATTCCTGAGCTACAGTTTGTCCTAAATCTGTGGTGGTGTGTTTACTTTTTGCACATCTGTGACGAAGCTGATTCGAGTCCAGATTTAGTTTCTTTACAAATCACAAACATGGAACAAAAGACGACAACAACACAAGACCAAAGCTAGACACTAAGTGGATGAGAGGATGTGGGTTCATTAAACATGAACATGAGTCTTATGCAAATGGTCATGTGACGTTGTGATGAAGTCCCGCATCGTATTTGGTGCAATCATGACAGTAAGCAAACTAACATTTAAATATTAAATATAACTTTCAACGTATGTTAATGTGTCAAGTAAAGTTCTTTAATTATACAGAAATTGTACAGTAGCCGGCAAAACCGCTGTGGTATAAAAGGAGTAAAACAAACCAGGTTGTGCGGTAACAGAAAGTGCGCTACACCATTCACAGTTTGGCTTTCACTATTTTTCTATAACAGTTTTATTCATGCTAACATTTTTTTAACTAAACTACAATTAACATTAAATCAAATAAAAATAAATCAAAATAAAAGAAGTTTACATAATTGCAAGAACTTTACTTGGGGATACCACAGACACACAGACACTTCAATCTCACCAATCTCAGAAAAAAACTATGGAATTATTGGACATCGATAATAATAATAATAATAATAATAATAATAATAATAATAATAATAACTAGAGCGGTAAACTGTTGGGTTCAGGCAAACTGTATGGGACTAGTTAAGTGCCAAAGTTTGTGTGGAAGAAGAATAAGAAAAATGAAAAAAAGAATAATAAGTATATATATATATATATATAGAGAGATCTGTCCTATCAACTGTAGACTCATTCGTGAGGCACTTGTGGGCACTCCCTAAAGTCACAGGGTTCTCTGGGTCCTTGGTGATCTCAAGCATGCAGGACAGGGAAGTCTTCTGATTCAGCAAGATCACGTTTTTCTACTTGGTGAGATTCATGGACAGATGGAGGAGAATGAGAAGAGTTTTGGTGATCTATGTAATCCAAGAGGGAGTTGGTGAGATCAAGGACAATGTTGGTGCTAGCATCGGTCTCTCGTTCCTCACTAGTGACGCTCTCGCCAAGCTCTCCTCAGAGTTGCGGGTCTCTCGTCCAGACTTTTTTTTGTTCCCCTACAAGCGATCCTCATTGGTGGATACACTCACCGCATGCCCATGGAGAACTCCTTGTTCTTGTCAAAGCTACGCCTTTTTTAGATCACAGAAAGACCTTTTTGCTGAAAATCGCTCTCTATGAGATTCCTTTGTCAGACTAGTGTATGCATGAAATGAGCTTTAACTAATGTTTGTAATGAACAGATGTTTGTTGTGGAAATTAAAACAACATATTTATATTTGTGAATGTATTTTAAAGTTTTTTGTCTGTTGTTAAATTCAGTAAGAAAACATGAAATTGATATACCTAATTTCTGTGTCGGAATGTGATGATGCACGCTAGTTTACTAGCAGTTAGCCTGTGTACATGGTCCACTGAATTAGCCAATCTAATCTAATTTGGCTTTACTAATTAGCGAAATCGTGAAAAGCTGTAGAACTGTTTCCTGGAATTTATTAACAATGACAAAGACAGTGAAGATTTTTTTTTAATTACCTTTTTATGAAGTTTGTTTTAAACAGCTTTAAGAAAAAGGAGATCTTTAGAGGAATTTTAGAAGGATCTTAAATTTTATACTAGCTACCCCTGAAGCTACTACAAAAAAAGTAGGATGTTATTAACTTTGATAACTAAATAAATTCATAAATAAAAAAAAACAACATGAAACAAAACATGACTTACAAGTCAGAGTGAATCTAGCTAATACTCTCCTAATACCACAAACGGTTACAATATTTAGGGTAGATTTGATGTGTATATGTTTTGATAAGCTTAGCAAGATTAAACACACACACAAACACACACACAAACACACACACACACACTGCTCTGTTTGTATTCCTGGATCACTGAACTTATTTATGTGTTATACTCAATGGGAAGCGTCGCCAGGGAACAGCGTGTGTAAACAGCGCACAACACCTCGCATAGCAAGAGCACAAACACACACACACACACACACACACACACACACACACACACACACACACACACATGTTCTCAGCCTCTCTGCATTATGAGGCTTTCTGTAGGCAATCGAGAGAATTTAAAAACACACACACTCGAGTGAAGACTATTTTACATCGTTAAGAAGCTTAACGAGCTAAACGACCTTGTTCACATTCATATAAAACGAGCACGTTTCCCACAGAGAACGGTCAATGAAAAATAGTCAAAATGTAAAGGTTTGTTCTGCTGCGAGCCGTCACTGTGAGGTGAAGCATTAGCGTGATGGTTATTGTTAGCAAAAAATGTAAATGACAAAAACAAACAAAACTGAAATAGAATTATACAATAAAATAAAATTTTAGCCTATGTTTTGTTATATTCATTTCATTTTTGTGTGACTCCTGTAAAAAATTATTTACCCATAATTATAAATACTTGATTAAATGTTGCTTTTTAAAATCATATGGAAAACTCACTCACTCACTCATCTTCTATACCGCTTTATCCTGTATTCAGGGTTGTGGGGGACTCAGGGCACGAGGCAGGGTACACCCTGGACAGGGTGCCAATCCATCACAGGGCACACACACACATAGAGAAACTCACACACACACTCGAGGCAATTCGAGAACCCCAATTAGCCTAACCTGCATATCTTTGGACTGTGGGAGGAAACCGGAGTACCCGGAGGAAACCCACCAAGCACGGGG
>JAQQZT010000015.1:1311317-1326317 GCA_030068275.1 Clarias platycephalus | reverse complement strand
AGGAAAGTAATAATAACCATAAAAAAAATTCAACTTGAGTAGAAAGTGATGAGACTTGTAGGTATTTGCTCACATTATAGAAGAGATATCGATTATGCAACGTAACAAAACTGCTCGCTTCCTGCTACGAGTCGAGAAAGGAAACACGAGCAACGCTTGACTCCCGGTGTCTGCAGAGCGAGAAAACCGCTCCTCAAGGAATTTCATCCTGGGTTTGCATGTGTGTGTGTGTGTGTGTGTGTGTATTTGAGTTTGTAAAAACGTGCATTTTGTTTTCTCTTTCTTATTGCATGACCTTGCGATGCAAATGCAAAGTGTATCAAGTTGAACACAGAGTGTCCCTTTGTTATGTCTTCCTTGAGGACGGTCTGCAAAAAAAAAAAAATTTTAAAGAAAAAGAAAAAAAGTGCACTCGATATACAAACTCGGCTGACTTTTCATGCAACTGCAAAAAAAAAAAAAAAAGGTTTTAAAATCTTTAAAAATAAATCTGAAAATCCAAAAAGCTGCACTGAACTTATTTTTTATTTAGCTAATCTTGTTTTTTTTTTTTTTTTTTGCTGTTGCATGTATTTACAAGCCGCCGAACTAACAAATGAACAAACAAACAAACAAATCAACAAACAAACGACCGTGGTAACTGGTGATGTGGCCACCGGTTCATGTCTAAAGTCCCAGAAAAAAACATCATCGATGGGAAGAAACGAGAAAAATAATAATAAAACAAACAAACAAACAAATAAAGAGAGAGAACAACAACATGCTATTTAAGATACACGGAGAAGAAAAATAAACAAGGAAGTACAAAATAGAAATTATTACCGTACATGTCCAGCATGCAGGATTAATATTTTAATGCAGTATATTCATCTTGTGTTTTTTTTTCTTTACTTTTATTTAACCAAGCAGGCAATAAACTGATGAGACGTTGCATAAAAGTTTTGCATACTGTCTTGTTCTGAAGACAAAAAAAACAAGGACATATTGGACCCAAGAGGGAGAAGTCCAAAGAAAAAAACAAAGTCCAAAGGTCCTCTATCTCTCTCTTTCTCCCTTTCTATCTCTCGCTCTGTCTCTCTGTCTTCTTAGCATCAGTATTAAGTCTTTTTTCCATCCTGAACGACTGAGCAGGAGGCTAACGCTCTAAAAATCAAAGAGACGTAAGAAATAAATCACTTACAGCGCTGAACAAACACGCAGCGTGCCACGCGTCTCGATTCTGTGTCTCGATTCAACGTTGTGATCGTAATGATTTTTTTTTTTTTTTGTGCTATCAAAATGAAAGAAAAAAAAAAATCAGGGTGTGAGTGTGTGTTTGTTTATGGTTTATCTAAAAGCAACCACTTTTCCAAAGAAAGAAATCCAAACTTGCATTGTACTTGCTTGATTTTGGTTTAAAAACAAAACCACACCTTAAAAATAAAACAATAAAAAACCTTAACCTGTGATTCTGATTTAAAACAAAATAAAAAAGAGTTTTATTTTTAAAAAACTTGCTCATGGATGGAGATGATTAGAGTAACATTATTATTATTATTATTATTGATATTATTATTATTGTTGCTGCTATTATTATTGTTTGTGGGTTATTTATCTTTCTAATATGAAGAGTACAGCTGCTGTTGTAAGTTATTAGTAGAATAATCATGATATAATGTCGATTAGTATCGGAGTCTCTTCGGCACAGGAGAGGACGGAGACGGAACCCAGGAAAAGAACTCACATGAAGAACTCTGGTGAAGACGGGTTGTCGCTGGTGGAACCGGCCTCGCGGAACCCACCCGCTCCGGCGCTGGAACCCACGGCCGCTGATGTCAGCTTCTCGCACTTGAGTTTGTAGGCATCCCGCTCTCGTGCCAGGCGCCCGATCTCCTGCTTGAGCTGCTCCACCTGGTTGAGGAGCTGCGTCTTCTCGCTCTCGAGGACGTGCTTCTGCTGGACGCGCTTGAAGCGGCAGGACTGCGCGTAGCCACGGTTCTTGAGCGTGCGCCTCTTCTGCTTCAGGCGCACCACCTCGTCCTTGGAGAAGCCACGCAGGTGCCGGTTGAGCTCGCGTACGGACATGGAGACGAGCTGATCGTCTGAGAAGCGATCATCGACGCCCAGGAGGCTCAGCGCGCCGATGCTACCGCTGCCGTGATGCTGCTGCTGATGGTGATGGTGGTGAGCGTGATGGTCGTGATGGGTGGCGTGCTGACCGTGGTGGCGGTGGTGATGGAGCTGAGGGGAGGTGGGAGACGGGCTGTCCGGGTCTTGGCTGTGGTGCTGATGAGAATGCTGATGCTGCTCCGTGTGAGAGTGCAGCTCGTCCGAGTGCTGCTGAAGCGCCGGGTACGCGTGAGGATGGTGCTGCGCGTGAGGATGTTGATGGTGATGATGGTGATGATGCATGGCAGCCCGGTAACCATCAAAACCACCTCCTTGCTGCAACTGTTGTTGCTGCTGCTGCACGTGTGGCGGTGGAGCATGCCCGATCAGGGCCTCCACGGCGTCCTCGGGCGTCAGGCCCAGCGCGTGAGGGTCGACGTGCTGCGGGTAACCGCCATTGGGCATCCAGTAGAGCTCCTCCAGGTTGCTCTTGTGCTCCTCTGTGGGGCTGAAGCTGGGCGACGAGGGCACCGAGCTGCACGGCGTGCTGAGAGGGGTGGACGACACCGAGCCCTGGGGCTGCTGCACGCGAGAGGGGCAGGCGCGTGCCCCGCCGTTCACCACCCCGTGCAGCGCCTCTTTCTTCACGTCGAACTTGAGCAGGTCGAAGTCGTTGACGTAGTCCACCAGGCCGAGCGGGCTTGTGGGCAGCACCTCGGCGCTCATCGCGTCTCCGCTGCTGTGCGTAAGCGTGGCAAAAACGCACCTCTCCTTCTCCTTCTACTCAAATCACAGGCAAAGCTCTGGGGGTAAGTCCTCCACTTTCACACCGACACCAGGGAAAATGTTAAAATAATAATAATAATAAAAAAAAATTACAGCACAAAGGAACTTCTTGTCTATTTTTTTTTTTTTTTTTTAAAGAAAGAAAAAAAATTATAATAATGCACGAGTTACTTGCATAAAAAAGGAAAAGGAGAAAAAAGCAACGGAGGTAGAAAAGAAAAAAAAGTCAGTGCACAAATCTCAGGTCCGAACTTGGAACATAAATAGGAATAATAAAAAATAAAAAAACTACAAACAAACAAACAAGAAAAAGAAGAAGAAATACACAAAGGGCTCCAGTCCCTCTGGTGTGAATCCGAAAAAAGGGGGGAAAAATAAAAAAAAATAAAAGATTAAAGCAGAGACAGACGCAGCTCTGTGTTCCAGCTCCGCACCGCAGAGAGACAGACCGAGCGCGCACCCGCTCCTCCTCCGCGTGCCCGCTTATGAGCCCGAGCGCTCCTCCTCCTGCTGCTGTCGCGTGCGCTTTTCTGTGCGCGCGTGTGTGTGCGCGCGCGCGTGCGTTCTTTGTAACGGCGCTCTCTCTCTCTCTCTCTCTCTCTCTCTCTCGTTCGCTCCTCCTTTATTCCTGATCGCTTCTTGTTCGGCCCGAAACCTGGCCCGGCTTTTTATACTCGCGGAGAGATGTGACGTCAGCACGGGAGGTGTGTCCCCAAGAGCGCACTCCAGTCCTATCAGAGACGCAGAACAGCGCTGGATTTACATAACCACGCCCACTACCCCCCCCCCCCTTCGGTTCTTGGTGCTTTGCTTCAGAGCTTCTCTCTCTTTTCTCTCTCTGTCTCTCTAAACACACTATACTGTAGGTATTAGACTGAAATCTAACTCTAAATAGTGGCGTATTTACCTACTTTATTTATTTATTTCTCCACTAAAACGCGATAAAACAAGCGCACAATAAGGACATCAATATTTTTTTCGCCTCTAAATAAGGGACATTTTATTATTTCATGCCTGTAGATAATAAAATTAAATAATGAAATCATTAATCATCCCTATCAACACACACACACGCACACACACACACACACACACACACACACACACACAACTAGTCTAAAATTTAATAGAATAACAAAAGAAAGAAAAATTAAATAAATAAATAAATCATATAAATAATAAATCATAGCATAAAGTCTAATAAAAGAACTAAATAAATAATCATCCCAATCAACACACACAACTTGTCTAAAATGTATAAACTTATATATACATTTATATTATATCATTCTCTAATTGATTTCTTATAAATTAAATATATAGAGATATATCCCCTTGTAGTAATAGTAACATTCCTAAGTAAGGCAATTAATAAACGTGCCTAGCTATTATTATTATTATTATTATTATTATTATTAATATTGCATGTTTTTGTCTTTGTTTGAAACCTCTGTGAGCTCCGTTTCATGATGATGGCACGAAAAAAGGCGAAAACTCGCCACACTCTGCCCCCATGTGGACACTTTTGGCATCTCTCTCTCTCTCTCTCTCTCTCTCTCTCTCTCTCTCTCTGTATAAATGTAGGAATTTTTAGGTCCCATTATGCAATAATGCTAAAATATTAGATAAATTAAATCAGAAATGTGGTTATGTTGCATTTCGCATCTGTGCACTAAAAAGTATGATAAATAATTACAGTATTAATATAAATATCAGCTGATGAATATCCTGCTGCTGGTGGTAGTTTTCTCTCTCTCTCTCTCTCTCTCTCTTTCTTTATGTGTGCATGTTTTTTTCTTAAAAAATATTGTTTAATGCAAAACACAAACATCATAAATTACAGCATAATTTACTCCAAACCCTGAGAATGAAAACGTTGCATCATTTCCAGCACAAGCCTCCATCGTTACGATGCTCGTCACTAATGCGGAGTGATGATTATCAAAACTGTTTATTTCAAATAAATAACTATGTTCATATCTACTCACCTGAGCATGACACTGTGAAGAAACACTGCGTGTGTTGGAGGAATAAATGCGATAATACCACAGTAATATACTGAGAAGTGCTGTAGGAGTGACGCGATAAAAGTGCAGGAATGACGATGGAGGAATAAAGCCTTAATAACGCAGTAATAAATGCAGTAATGTTGTAGGTGTGATATTAAAACAAATGAACACTGTAGTGATGCGGTAATAGTTCAGTCGTGGCATATTAGTGAATGCAATAATGATGCAGAAATTAATGCAGTAATCTGTAATCACAGTGCAGGAATAAATGCAGTAGTGGTGCAGTAATAAACGCAATAAGTGTTACATGCAGTGCGCTGAGTGCCGCAGTGATTAAAGCGGTAATAATAATAATAAAAACATATTAATAATGATGCAGTAATAATGCAGTAATAATGCAGTAATAAATGCAGCATTGTGATCGGTATAATGTAATAACATTACGTGTGACGTAGTAGTAAAGGCAATAACAACCCAATATTAAGTAGTATTGCGGTAGTGCTGCAGTGATAAAAGTGATAATGATAATAAAAATGTAGTAATAAATGCAGGAATAGTAAAGCAGCACTAAATGCAATTACATCGATGCAGTAATACATGCGATAACACTGATGCTACAATGAATGCAATCACAGTAAAGCAGTAACCAGTGCGATAAAAGTAGCGCAATAATAAGTGCAATCACAATAACGCAGTAATAAATGCGATAGTAATAATGCGGTAATAAAGGAGCACATTAGCCCCGGGTCGGTGGTATTGTCCTGCGCCGGCTGTAGCGGAGAGAGGAGAGGAGATGTGGAATAGAAAGCCCTGTGTCAGCAGCACGTTGCTGGTTAATGATCTATTAAGTGATGCGTGTGTTGCTTAGCGTTGCTTATGGACAGGGCAGGAAAAGTGTTGATGTTGCTTCTTCTCCTAATGAGATTCCACATCCTACGAATTTTTTAGGAATGGATAACGGGAATAAAATCAGCTGCACCACTTCTGCATGGAGCACTCGCTGGGTGCAGGACGCGCTGCAGGACGGCGTAGCGCTCTCCTACTGCAGCGGCGTCAGTGTACACACTCGGGCCTGCGCTTACACACGCACACTAATACACACACACACACACACACCCATATACACTCTTTACTCACTTGATTTTAAGACACCAAGCACAGGACGCAGGATTTTGGATTTTTTTTCCCCCCGAATGTTGGATTTACTGCAGGAGTTTAAATCCTGGACACGAAGGTAAGCTCCAGAGACTTGATCAAATATCTGCAAAAAGAGAGAGAGAGAAAGTTTATTCGTCTTCCTGCAAGTGTTTATTAGATGCTTTTTGTAAAGCTGACTGACATCATGTAGCGCTTCCTCCTTTTCCTCTTTCCCC
This sequence comes from Clarias platycephalus, assembly GCA_030068275.1. Classification (NCBI taxonomy): domain Eukaryota; kingdom Metazoa; phylum Chordata; class Actinopteri; order Siluriformes; family Clariidae; genus Clarias; species Clarias platycephalus. The sequence goes on along the minus strand of JAQQZT010000015.1, from coordinate 1,320,061 downwards.
TTTGTGTCCCTTTAGAGAGGCCTAATGATTAACAGGAACAGCTTCAGCAGATCATTCATCAAACCGTAGGGAGATGAGAGGAGTGTGTGTGTGCGTGTGTGTGTGTGTGTGTGTGTGTGTGTGTGTGTGCATGCGTGTGTGTGTGTGTGTGTAATGGAAAAGGAGATCAAGAGAGCCATAGTTAGGGTCTTCTTTCATGCCAAAATTTTCTAAAAATAAAATAAAATAAAGTAAATGGATAAAAAATATTTATAATCTTGAACATTTTATTTACAGTTTTTAATCTCTCCTGTTTTACTTAAAAATCTTTTTTTCCTTCTTTTCTTTTACATTATGTATTTATTTGCTTGTTTGTTTGCATTTGTTTAGTTATTCATTTATTCAATAATGTGTCTATCGATACTATTTATCTTTTGGTTTATTTATTTATTTATTTAGCTTGCTTTATTACAAAATTTTTGTTTTTCTATCACATTTTTTTTTCTCATAATAAATTTTTTTTGGCACCTTCTGTGCACCACTTTACAACTCCATATTTGTCATCTACTTATTTCTATAATTTTATCATTATATATTTTTTCAATCTCTGACTCCTCCAGGATGTGCAATTATTTATTTGTTTATTTATTTATTTATTTTACAATATTGAAATTGCAATATTTAGTCTTTAAAAGATTAGTAATTTTTAGTTAAATAGTCTCTGTAGAACAGCAAATATATAGATGTTTATTATTAAATGTAAAATAATACTCTATATGTGTGTGATGGGACTGGTATTAAAGAATTATAAGAACATATCTTTTTTTATAAAAAATTTTAAATCCATATATAAAAATACATGCAAGCAATTAGGAAAATCTAAACTAAAACATAAATAAAACTAAACTATGTTAGTAGCGTAACCTTTATTTCAGCACACAGAGCCAAAACAAGAAGTGAATTTATTTATTTATTTATTTATTTTATCACTACAAGCAATAATGTGCATTGTCATTTTTTCATTTGTTTGTTTCTTTGTTGTCTCACCTTCACTCCTTTCCAGCTCCGAGCCGGAACGCTCTTCTGCCTCGCATATAATTCACTTTGGATAAAAGCATGTGAATAACTGTAACCATAAATTATGCACAGATCGCTACGTATTTCATCTCTCAGGAGAACCTGTCTGATCCGTCGTCAGATCAGACTCAGTCCGCTACAAGTCCAATCCTGCATTTAGTCGTGCAAAGACTTTTAAAAATTTGTCAAAAAAGTTAACTTAATAACACTTAATGCTTTTTAATCTTTTTTCCAGAAACTTTTAATAATAATGATGAGATTTTATCTTTCTTCTCATTAATCAATGCTGTTTCTGTTGTAAATAGAAATAAGAACAGTTTAATGATGTGATGAAAACAATGTAAAAAAAACATGAGATAAATATGGTTAATATAAATTAAACATATTCTAATGGAGTTAATCAAGAGTTTTCTTGTATTGAGTTACTTAAATAATTTTTTTTTTTTATATATGCATGCTTAAGATTTAGGTTGTTTTTATATTTGCTTATTTAATTGTTAGTTTTTCCTCATATTTTATATTTAATTTCAGTCAGAACAAAGATGTACTTTAAATACAAATGAAAATATTTTTTTTTTTTTTCAAAAAAGAATTCTAAAAGAAAATTTATATCCATTTTTCTAAAGTCTTTTCAGTGATGAGGTCAAAGGTCATGAGAATGAACATTTCTACATTTTAAAACTGCATTCATTAGGTCTTGTTAATTGGTTTTGTCAGTGTATGAATCTTTAATAAACATGTAATAAAATGTAATAAAAGAGGAGAATTTGGTTAAAAAATTTATTGGCAATAAAAGTTTTTTTAAAGATGTAATCACAATAATCAGGAACAACACTGGCATTTAGAACTGGCACTTTTTGAAAAATAATATTAATTAAAGCTAACTTGAGATGGCTTTTTATATCTGTATTTGATTACAATTCTGGAAACTACAAGATATTATTTGTCTCCATTACGTAAGATAGCATAGACATTAGATTTTAGTTGACGTATTTAGAAGATAAACGTGTAATAAAATGAAAGCATGCAACATTTTAAATGTTAATAAATCAGCTTATCAATCCAGGACCGTGTGAAACTGAAAGAAAGGTGATGAGGTAGTTATAGAGCGTTTATACAGCTTCTCATTCTGCAGGTATAAAGACGGTTACTAATATTAAACAATGTGAAAACAAATATTTAAAAAAAGGAATATAATCCACTGATTGAATCTGATGATGAAATGACATTGTTAGTTCAAACCATAGCAACAAACTCCACATAAACTCCCAAAGTTCATCCTGAAGGTTAAAATAAACACAAGTCCCTAACACGAAGCATCCAGAACTGTCTTTAATTTGCGCCTGAATATTTACCGGCCAGCTCAGACATTCTTGTTTACTCGAACAGGATCGATCTTCCAGCTAAATCATCCATTATTAAAATATTGCGTAAACTGCATCTACCTTTAAGAGCATTGAGCAGGCACGGGTCGATCAGGAAGTGTTTAAAACCCGGGCTAAGATAAGTGCAAATAAAGCGCCTCATAAATATGAAAAAAAGGAAATCAATAAGAGACCAAAACACACACACACACACACACACACACACACACACACACACACAGAGTTCAGAGTATATTTCTTTAAAATATATATATTTTTAAAAATGCAGCAAAAAAACAATTAATGAAATCATTCTTAATTAGATGAATGTATGGATCAGGTTATAAACACACACACACACACACACACACGCACACACACACACACACACACACACAAGGCAAGTGATAGTTGAATGCTATTTCCTAGAGTGCAGCGCCCCTACTGGCCATTCTGTGTAAGCACACAGGGTTCAGGTGCCAGATGATGTGACAGTACTCCTTATCATCAATTCATCTATTATTCTGTTGATGTCAAAACAGATTTATTTAAAGTTTTAACACCTGACCTTATAGAGGAATGTAATATTAATGGAGTTCACCAGAAGGTTAGGTTTCCATTTTTTGGAGAATCATGTTTCTGTTTTTTTCCCCCTCTCTTTTAACATTTTAACACAAGATTTTTCACACCACTGTCTCATTACATGTATTCTGTAAAGTGGTTTGGGTTTTGCACACACTGTTAGTGCTTGTGTAGTGGCATTTATATATTTCTGTCAGATCCTGTAATATGCCTGTGATGGTTCGCTGATTTTCTTTTACACTCTCATGCTGTGTGTTGCTGGTGTGTGTTGTTAGCTGATAAATGTCAATCAGATGTAAATGGCCAAGTGCGCTTGAGGCATTTACTGGTTTAGTCATGTCTAAAAAATGTCCATAAAAGTCAAAGAGAGCTAAACATGGTGACGAAATGGTGAAAGAAGGCATCCTGAGGGTGGTGTGCAATAAATCATCTAGTAATGCAGCTCAGCCACTGCGGCTCTTCGGCTACCATAGAAACACACACACACACACACACACACACACACACACACACACATACTGAAAGGACTGAAACCGAGTTCACGAATGTAGACGCTCCGAGCTACACAAGGACAGTTACACACATAGCTGTGTACATGAGAGTGTGTAACCTGAAAAATCATGACACAACATCACCATAAGCTGAATTCTCAGGATTGCCACTAGGGGCACTATAGCATGAAACAGCATGAGACAGCTGAACCCTTCTCCTTTTGTTAGCTTCCGGCTGAACAGCTTAATGAAGCTCTAGATGCCATCATCTTTGTTTTCTCTTTTTCCTGTTTTGTGCAGCAGTTCACGTTCCTCCAAGGACGCCGTGCTACTTTCAGGGTTCAATAGATTATATCGCCACCTTGTGGACTAAACTTGATCACCTCCACAGGTAACATTAGTGCCAAGCTGTGGCAAGTTTTTGCATCATTTGTGTTCACGTAATTGCGCATTTGCATGTTCTCCCTGTGCTTGCTGTGTTTCGTCCGGGTTCTCCGGTTTCCTCCCACAGTCCGAAGACATGCAGATTAGGTTGATTGGCGTTTCCAAATTGTCCGTAGTGTGTGAGTGCGAGTGTGAATGTTCACCGGAGGTCCTACCACGGTCGTGAAATTGGGAATAAATACAATGGTCACCACTAGCCTCCGCAGTTTCTAGTCAGATGGATGGATGGAAACTGTATATAAAAACAAAGTGACTCATAGACAAATATACAAATTGTGGTGATTCTTCAAGGTTAGAGTTTTTGTTTACACAAAAATATAAATGAAACCTAGAGTTTGAATGCTTTTCCCAGAGTTCTTGGGAAAATACTCCTGCACATGATACACAATTGTCTTCAGTAACTCATTACAGCAATTTATTGGCGCTTGACAAGCCCTTAGAGAGAATACAAAAATATATTTTTTTAAAATACAAAAAAAATACCCCAAAATTACAAAGAAGGATTAATAATTCAGTACATTTCACTTTCAAAAAGCCAATAATTGGAGAGACAGAAAGTAAGGACGTTTTGTTGGTTTGTCCTCACATCTGTCCTCTATTCGTTTTACACTCGCTAACTTTGAAGCTGCAACTTTCACATGTTGCGAGAGGCAACTAGAACCAGCGGTGCAGGATCACAAACGGCCACATCAGAGCATCTCGATCTGTGCAATGTGTTAAACACACACATGCTGAACAAATGGATGAGACAACGAGCGGCTCACAATTATGCACGTATAAACCAGGAGCAGTTTGGCTTCATCTAAATGGAAAACACAAACTCAATATGAGTTCCTTTGAAAAATCACTTTCATGTTCCTGTAATCGCTTTCCACTTAGCCGCAAATGTAATTTGTGTTCAGCGTCTGAATTTAACTTTTGTGTTTCTTTTTTGTTTCGTTTTTTTTTTTTTTTTTTACTGAAGATAAGCAACATAGCTAACAGCTAAGACAAGCTTAAGCATGGTGGTTAGAGTTGCATATTCTGCATGCTAAATGATCAAACACTTGTTTTATTTGTGTATAAACATCTGCATATACTGGTAATAATTATCCGTATTATTTATCTGAATCAACACAAAACAACAGAAGTGCAAAAAACGAAGACAGAACTGTGACTAGAGACTCCAGAAGGTCACCACACTCATGCCACCAGCCAGTACTACCAAGCCAACTGTAATCTGGTGACACAAAGATAATGCCAATATCACCACACCCAAACCACCACAACAATGCCACGAGACCAGTGCCAAGCTGATGGGATCAACAGAGACCTTCAAGCTAGTGCCAACACACAATGCCACCAAACCAAAACTACCACGCAATTTATTTGTTTAGCGCTTTTAATAATGAACTTTGTTACTTTATAAAAATAAATATTATTTATATTCATTTAAAGACATAAGAAATGCATTAGTTTATAGCTTTATACATTTATCATTTATGAGCAAGCCAGCAGTGACTGTGGCAAGAAAAAGTCTCCCTGAGGTGAGAAACCCGAACCTCGAACTGGAACTCATCATGACTTTGGTGATTCTACTAAACCGACACTGAGAAGCCAATACTATGAAACCGACACTACCAGCTGACACTACCAAGTTGATACCACAGTATCATACAGTATCAATTCTACCAAGTCAGTACTAACAAGTTGATTCTACTAAACCAAGACACTGAGAAGCCAATACTATGAAACTGATAATACCAAGCTGACACTACAGTATCATACAGTATCAATTCTACCATGCCGATACTACCAAATTGATAACACCAAGTCAATTTTAACAAGCTGATAATATCAAGCTAATACTACCAAGCTGAAGCCACTGCACAATGACACCAAGCTATAAATGCTAAGCTAATGCCATTATACGATTTTGATGGCACCAACCCAATGCCACCAGACTAATAGGGTCAGAACAATGCCACCAAGTGAAATTTATCATGTTAATGCCACCAAGCTAATGACACTATATTAATAAAACTGGGCCAAAGCCATCACTGGTCAACAGCAGCAGTGACCAAGGCCTGGAACATTCACAAGCTGACCTCGAAAGCTCTCAAAACTCCTCAACAAGTAGAGAAACACAATTAAATGGAATCCACCCTGGAGTTACAATAAACTGTTTCAAATTACACACACACACACACACACACACACACACACACACACACACAAATGAATTTGGCAGTAAGAATTTAGTTGTAAGTAGCAGACTTACACACACACATCAGAATAACAGAAATATTCTGCATTAATGATAAATTTAAATATACAAATGTGACCTAAATTGAGAAACTAATTACACCTTCAAACCTTAGGCCACGCCTCCTATCTCAATTATCTGCTAAAATCACATCTTGATTCAGAACTTTCTCATTTAAACTAATCGGGAAATCCTTGTGCGTTCATTTCACTTTTCAACACACTACCACTTTAAATCTCTACTTTACATGACCCAGTTTTCCATGACTTTACCTTCGCTCATCTAAAACGCGTTTTCTCTACACATGGCCCAGTTTTCCATTGCCTGAGCTCCATGGAATTTCACATGAGAAACTCTGCATCACGCAACTCAGCGATGATGTAGCGTAACATTAAGCTGCCCTTAGTGTTTCCCTCTGTGCTGCTGGAATAAGAGGCGTATATCCGCAACAACCTTTCTTTTTTCCTTTGCTTTACAGATACAGATTCATATAAAAAAAGAAATTAAAGAAATAATTCATGAATGCTTGGCATCATGAAAAAGGTCCCGTTGATGTTACTGGTTGTAGATCACGTCATGGAAGTTATTATGGATTTTAAAAACTTTTATGGTGCAGAAATGATTTTTGAGTTTATGCTGGACATCTGCTCAGTAGCGTGTGTGTCAGGAAATCATTTTTTAGGCTTAAGATTAAAGGGAAACTAAAAGCATGTTTTTTGTTTCATGTCAAATATATTTGAGTGCACATGCCAACACTCTACAGCAGAGTTAAAATAGCTATTTTTCTCATAATTGATTTAATTGGTGTTAAAATTCTAATATCATATAGAGTTTATGAAATAACTAGAGTTATTCTTAACAATCCCTCTTTCATAGAGTTAAATATGAGACGATACGATACATGAAACAATTCAATATGATATGACCTGATATGCCCTGTGATGGATAAGTAAGAAAATGACATTATGGGGGAAATAAAAAAATAAAAAAACATACTGATTACTACAAATGTCTCAAAGTTATTTAGCAACACACAACACATTCAAAAATGCACAGTGTAAAAACAGCTTTTGTGAAAATCTGTGGACAAGTGGCCTTGAGCTTAAACAAAAACATTCATTCATTCATTCATTCATTTTCTATACCGCTTTATCTGTCCACTTATATAAAAATAAATTAAATATTTCAACCAAACTTAAGTCAAGTTGCTCTAAGTGCAAACAACTTTGTTCATTGTAGTCTGAAAAAAAAATTATCACAAATAAATTAATTAAATTCCCGTATGACATCAAAACATTTGAAATCAAGTCATAATCTCTCCCCTTTTATAAATACTACATTCTTAAGGATGTTTTCACTTCTGCAGTTGGGCGTGGCAATGTAGACCAAATCACACCAAGATGAGTTGACTCGGGCTCCTCAGCACCCAGTGAATGAACACCAACGTTTTACACCACATTACAATATGACTAAACACAGACTAAGTTAGAAAATAAACTCCTAAAATCGCACCCTTTTATGTCTAACTTGTGAAACCTGCTGTGGGGGTAAAATTGCTACATAATCTAAACCTGATTAAACTAGCTAAAGTTAGCATTAGCATTCTGCTATAAGCTGTGATGTCACAGTTCCAGTAGTTGGACAAGTTTAAACATGGTACCCAGATGCTATTAATTACTAACCAAGCTAAGTTACAACAACCAAATTAAGTCTTGAACTACAGCCTGTTTTTGCTACAATTAAAGCTGCTTAGAAAATTTAGCTAAATACACTAAAGCTATCTTGTCAAACTGAGCTATTATTATTTTGTGCAGCTACATTATTACACAAAATAAACATGTACTTGTTTTCTACTGGGTACGCCATACCATTTAGATTTTTGCGAATAGTATTAGATAAAAATATAAAGCAATACAGAAACTCAATGTACTAGTCTTGGTTCGGCTAATTGTTGAAAATATCTAGCTACCTAGTTTTTTCAAACTACACTGCTACTATATTTTTTAATGTACTGTAGCTTTCTACCGTGAAAGCTTTTTTTTTTTTTTTTTAAATAGCTGTTGCTACGTAGAAAGTTAGAACTTGAAAATGTGTAAATTTTTCCTCAAAAGCGGCCATGTTGAGGAGACTTAGGGTTGAGTTAAAAATTGCAAAAATGTCAAAAACATCAAACCTGATGGGATGTTTGCTTTGTTGAAGAATCATAGTTATTAGATTTAATAATAATAAAAAAAAAATTACCACTAGCTACTCCAGAATGCTGCCTACTATATACGTAAACTGTGATAGTGATAGTGTATTTATATCAGTTTGTCCATTTTAGAAATGGTTTAAAGTTGTGCAATCTATGTAAAAACGAGTATACCGTATTGTTACGTAGCTAAGAGCTTTGACAGGATCGATGGTTTGGTTTTTTATGTTTGTCATGAAGAATATTCTAAAGTTTTGGCTAAATAAGGAATTCTGAAGATTTTTGTTTGGTAGGATTTCAATTCAATTCAATTCAATTCAATTTTATTTATATAGCGCTTTTAACAATCGTCATTGTCTCAAAGCAGCTTC
>JAQQZT010000015.1:1287844-1299545 GCA_030068275.1 Clarias platycephalus | reverse complement strand
ATAATGAGACACTTTGGTGGAGGTTTAATCCATTGACTGTATGCAGGGATAACTAAAGAACCTTTAAGGCTGGAGTTTTAATTTTAAAGTCGAAAGCATTGTAAAGAATTCTAAAGACCCTTATTATCCAGTGAAACATCGAGTGCAATATTTCCTACAAAGGGCTCTTTAAGGATTCATGGGATAATTAAAGGTATTTAGAGGGTTCTAGAAGTATGGGACAGCTGAAGAACCCTCAGTGGTATTCATGAGTTTTATTCTTTACCACCAAACTATGAAAAAGTGCCTGTTTGTGTCCTCAAGACTGGTGATATCTATAAGAATTGGTGTATTGGTGGACCTACTAAAGGATCAGTCTTTTCTGCACGGTATAAAATGAGACATTTTTTGCTAAATCATAGCAGTAGGCAGTTCTGAGATTAGACAGGATTTGAAGTGAGCACTTTTCACAAGCAGTTTCTTTAGTTTAAAAAGTCAAGAAACTACAAAAAGAGCTGATAATCGAAGTTGAAACTCTTCTGGTCCATTCATTCGTCAATGATACGTGTGTGTGAGATTTGGCTTACGTAAAGTGATGCTCGAAGGTTCTTCAAAACTACCACCACGTCCCGACGCCAACGAGTCACCAAACGCCGCCCCCTTCCCCCCTCCGGCCCGGAGTCACAGCGTAACAAACAATCCTTGTAAATTTGATTTATGCTGGCGTCGAGGCTTCGTGTGTAATCTCCCTCCTCACCACTTTGGAACAATAACAACAACAATAACAATAATAAAAGCGGCCCATCGATCCTGGCTTGCCCGGCCCTTCGCCAAAATCCATAATTAGACTCTTTTGTTGGCCCCGTTGTTGTTGTTGAAAATCTAATTATGAAAGATGAAACACAGCCTTCAATGAGATTGCTGTAAAATAGCATAATTAATATGGGGATTTATTATTAGTTTTTTTTTTTTGCAAAAGAGAGAGAGCGCGAGAATAATTCTGTTTTTATGGCGGCCCATGCGCTGCCAGTGAAATTAATTAAGTGTGCCAGGATTTATGAGAGAGGCGCCGAAATGAAAAGAATTAATCGGAGGCTGAAGATGGATGGGGCGCTGGAAAATGATGACGCCCGATGAGAACTAACCGCTTTAGGGGCGAAAATCAGGAGGGGAGGGGAGCGCTGACGCAATTACCCATCATGCACCAACAGCTGGCCTACACCTAGAATTGGCTAATTTCTTTGGCTGGGTCTCTTCCTTATCAATATACAGCCCACCATCGCTCCGGTATCATCAAACACTCCCAGATAAGGGACTTGTTTTGCGATTAAAGTGTCATTAATTGTGTTCAAGGATGGAGTCCGTCTCCGGCTCCATCCCTCCTCATCACTGACAGCTAACGACTCTTTTCCCTCCATCGTCGTCACTTAATGGAGACAAATATGAGAACAGGCCAAGCATCATTTAATTAAACTCGCATCACGCTGATCATCTCTGAGTCTTTACTCGGTGTAGGGCATGTTAGTGGCTTGTAATCTGTCTCCATAGATGTGTGTTTCTCTGAGACACTTAAGCGAAGTTTAACGCACACAGACATCGCACTACTTCCTAATGAATTGTCATAATGCACCATTAAGCAAGAATAACTTAATTGTCTGTAATTAAGAGACTTGTTCTGATGTTTATTTTCCCTTTTTCCAGGCCCAGAAGTGGGAGGACGTCCGTAATCGTCTGTAATCATCTGTAACTGCACCAAGTCGACATGTTTGGCAGCAGAAAAATTGTTCCTGACCTCCCCTCCTCCTCCTCCTCCTCCTCTACTCATCCTCCTCTTCTTGTCCCAAAGGATTAGCCTTAGCCATGAACCCGTAGCAGATTATTAAGCCCTTTAGCCGCCTCGGCTCTGGCGCTGATGCGAGCTCTGTGATGGCTCTAATGGACGACTAATTGGTTGACTCCTCTGTCCTGGTCGTCCAGCGCCACAGAGTCTGAGAGAGTGAAGAGACGCGGGCCGGTGTGTGCGTGTTTGAGGGAGTTGGAATGGAAGTAATTAGCCATCCTACACACTCGACAAGATAAATGAAGACTCGTTGGCCGTCCGGTTCCAGGACAGTTGATTGGGCAGGTACGCCGGGAGCATCCCGGTCCTCTGGAGCGTGTCCAGGGCTGGTAATTATCGCTCGCTGTGTGTCTGTGTAAACCCGTACTCCTCCCACTTAGGAGGTGCCTTTAGGTACAAATTGGCTTCTATTGTCAGGCTTGTAGAGTGATTATGAAATATTGTTTAATTTGCCGGGCGGCGGAGTCAGAGGGGGGCTGATTTTGATGAATCGAGCGTTTTTATTTCATCATCCGTTTATTGTCTTGCGCAGCAAGAGCCGTCCAGGGTTCGGCGTTCAGGGAGCGTGTGGGACGACCGAGATGAGCACGGGCCGTGTTTCAAACATGCCTCACCAATCACCGGCGAGCGTTTTAAAATAAACCTCACCAATCACGGCTCCTGATTGTCCTCGGAGGCCTCGGCGTGGGACAGCTGCATTAATAATGAGTCAAACACCTGAAATTTTTTGTGCAACGTGGCAAGAACAGAACGAGAGGAAGTGGGACTCTGGGAAAAAGAAAGTAAGATAAATGAAGGCGAAGGAAAAGGACAAATAAAGAAGAAGAAGATACAAAGCAATACTAAAGTAATATATATATATAACACAGTATGTGGTGCTGTTATAGTAAACTAATCAGTGATTGGGTTTGGGGGGTAAAGCAGAGGTGCTGGTACTACCTCAAAGTCGTTGCTTTATTTTCACTATTATTAAAACAGCACATCCTGAAATGTTTTATTCCTTTTAGACCACAGACGACATCATTATCGATTTATAGTTTTATTCAGCGTTGTGTCCCATCAAACAAATCCATCTTGTCCTGTAACAGAGAGCTGCTCTGTCCTGAAGATGTCAGATAACAAACAGCTCTACCTCTGATCTAAAGCAAAGCTCTGGCACTGGAGACTCCTGCGTTTCATGTTACAAAAACACATTTATCTTTACAGAAAACTTCCCCATATAAATGTGGAGAATCCTCTGTGCAGGTCCCTGTGGACAAGTTGTTGCTATGGAAACAATAACATGTTAAAACATATGCATTAATACGTCCTGACCAATCAGAATCGAGCAGTGCGGTGGTAAAAAAAGGAACATAATAAAATAAAATGTGTAAAACATGCACACAGGAAGCTGCAGCTCGCACCTGCGTGAGGCGGCTCGAGACGCTCTAATTGATTTAGCGCTTATTGACAGAGACGCAGAAAAGCCGCCACACCGTCATGACTCAGATTGAGTTAAACACCTTTTATGGGCCGGGATCGATAGAGTGAGAGCGACTGGGGCTATAGGGGGGTAAATATATAGAGATATAGAGATATATATCCACAGAGTGTTATGATCCTGTATGTAGACACGCAAGATGTGTCTCCTGGTCCCCCGCTTGCCCGAAACGGAATACAGTGCCATGTTGTAATTCACGTAAATCTGTATTTAGACGCGGCTTGTAATAAACAAGTAGTGGGGTTGGTTTTTTATTCAGAAAGCTACTGACACTGGAGACTCCTTCCAAACATGTGACTTTAGCATGGTCCAACAGAAAACTATATCCTTTTTAACTAACACACTTTGTAAGCTAGGTGTGTGTGTGTGTGTGTGTGCAGTGTTGGTCACTCAGGCCTTAGTGAATGAGAAACAATAACAATGTTTTTGTACATGTAAAGAACCTCATCATTATTTAAAGCTAGAAATGAGCTTTTAAGGGTTAAAAGTCAGGCTCAGGGACCATCAGTGGCTCTTTGGCAAGTCTTAGGGTTTGAGTGCACAACCTTTGTATCATTAAGACAGAACTTTGACCACTACACGTCTCAACTTCCAATCAATGACACGTGTGTCAGTGCCAACCAATCAACTGTCCAGGTGAGATCACCAAGCAGCCAATAAACCTGGATCTATCAAAAACGTCCTCTCAGGACAACAAGATACGCATATAATGGTGTCATTAGGCCGTCTGCTTAAGAATTAATCACCGCTAACTCGATCAGCGTCATGCGCTAACCATCTTTAATGAACTCCCCGATCTTTGCTGATTGGTTTACGAGGACGAGTCCAATCACCGCTCCCGGTCTAACCACAGGCCCTCGCATGACATCATCGCGATGCAATCGGCAGATCCCGAGTGGCGCGTTTTGGCGATAACGTCAACCTATTGCGTGACCGCTAATCTTGCTAACTATTCGTCCGTGCTCGTTAGAAAGTGATTAACTGTGTTCAGGAAGATCAGGTTGAGCTTTGCGGCTGATTGCATCATGGGGTATTACTATTCAAAAACTAGCTTTCCATTTGTGTAATTTAATAAGCAGAGGCATCCAGGTTGGGCTTAAGATCCATCTCACATCTTTCATTTAAGTACATGAGATAAGAAAGTCAGAATATTACACATTCTTCAATGTGTTTGAACAAATGTCCAAATTTTGTTTGTTATTTAGGGACAAATATTGTGACAAAACTTTAAACATGATGCGAATTCTAAACTTTAAGCTAATTTATTGGCAAATCAGAAAACGTTTAAAATTTTCTATGAGACTGTTTACATTGGAGTCTCTTATGTCTTTTTTTTTCCCTATCCAAGTTTTACCAATAAATAAATTACCAATAAATGTTGTACATACTGTATATATTTGGGTTAAAAGAAATCACTTGATGCTAATTAGTTGCTGACCGTTAGAAAGCACTAACACTGGAGACTCCTTCCTTAAATGTTAATCAAAACTACCATCGCAACAATTACACATACGGCTGCTGAACAAAAATGTAAAAAATAATCTGTTTTTTAGCTATTACTATAGTGAAATATGCTGTTACTATAGAAACCATAACATAATCCTCACAAAAGAGATTAAAGGAGTTCCTGGGAGGCCGGCGTTTCAGACATGAATCAGTCAGACAGACCGATCATTGCTTCGGCTCACTGAGAAAACTTTCTACCTTGATGGTGTCCAAGCACTTGTGAAACACTGGGATAAGTACCACTCAGTGTACTCAGTGTATCAGGGGATTATTATAGAGACATAAAGGGAGTTTTTACTCTCAGAACTCTTCTGTTATTCTGTACAAAACAAAAGTCTCGCTTTGACTTGAACGCCTCTGTAAAAGAGAAGCAAAATTACCTGCCAGGAGAAAAAGAAAGAAAGAAAGATAAAAATGTGTAAAATATCTCTATAAATAAGAGATTTAATTAGAGATCTCTATAAATAAGAGGTTGCAGTGTAAAGGTTCGAAGTTTGAACTCCATTCGTCTAACTTGATGAACCAAACTCTTAGAAACTAGTTGATCATTTTTAGTTAATCTTTTCCTCCTGTCTCGTGTACGTCCTCCAGTCCTCGCTTATTTATCTGGACACAAACAACACTCTTAGCTCCCGTTAATCCCGTCCTGCATGTTTCTTTATTTCCTCAGCCGTCCTGAGGGGTTAGAAAGTAGAAAATCAGAGACTCTGAGGGAGAGATCTGAGGATTTATACGCGGAGGTCTGGACAGCGTCCCTGTGTTTGAGCTGATTTACAGGCGGTGAGGAGTCGGACGGATCTCACGGTGATAAAAACAACACAGTTTAAAGCTGCAGATGGGGGGTGGGGTGGGGGTGGGGGGGGTTAGTGTTTGCACCGAGGGCCTACTAGCTTACAGGTTTAGAGAAACGCTTAAATCCTGATGAAACCGATGCAGACGGAGATGTTCAGAGTGCATAAGGAAGTGACTCAGATAACCTTAACCATGAACAAAAGTAAGAAAGATAAATATGTTGCATTAATAGCTATTTATTACTTAAATAATAAGTGCAGCTGTAAATTCTGTAAATCTTTTTTCAGTAACCGAAAAAAAAATCAAAAGCCCTCCAACAAGTTCAAGGTGGACTGTATCTAATATGCAGACCAAAGATCGGTGTTGAATGATGTGATGTGATGGAGTTGATGGATGAGTGGATGTGAGGAACGCTGTGACAGATAAATTTGATTTAGCCAAATGAGAAAAGAGAGAGAGGGTGTTGGTGAGAAAGGAAGATAAAGAAGAAAGAAGGGGCGCGCTGCATGTGTATCAATATAAATCAATTATCAATCGATAGCACTTTTTAATTTGCATGAATTAAAGAGCGCAGTGGAGCATCTCTTCATTCTCGCTCTCCGTCGCTGAGAGATGGATGAGGAGCGCTCTTCCATTCTTCTCCTCGCTGCCTCTCAGTCCCTCCTTTCCAACCGTTCATCTCTGTGGGCATCTCTCTGTGTTTAAAAGGTGACATTGGTCGGTGCGTGATGCGAGAAGCCGACATTGGACTTGACAGCGAGAAGTGAAATTGAATTCAAGCGCACCACTTTCAGTGAATCAGATCTGGCACAGGAGGCTCGTCCTGCTCGACCTGAAATCAATAGATTTAGTCTGGGACACGAACTGTGGCCTCGGGTGGTAGATACATATTCCTGTCCTGGCACCGCACGTGATTCATGAGGTCCATTACGGTGTTACGACTGGACCAGTGCTCATAAGTAGGAGACTAGAAATAAAGTACTAATAAAGTGTGTAATCCAGAAATGAATACTGTGGTCGAGAAACAAAAGTCAGTCCAGATTTAGGAAGGTAGTTCAGTAAAAATTGTAATTCGGAAAAAAAAAAAACAGGTCGGGATTATTACCGTAAGCCGAAGTCCAGAAATAAAATCTGTAATGCAGACATAAAAGTCATACTGTAGGTCATTACAAGAACCTGTTTTCAACCCCGGTACATCTTCCTGTCCTGCGTTGAAAGTGATTCTTAAGAAAATCTTTAACATAATCAACGTGTTAGAACCGAAAAAAGCTTCAAGAGCAGAAGGCGAGAAGGGTTAGGGTTAGGGTTAGAAGTTTGTAATGCAATACTACAGTAAGTATTGAAATAAAATGTGTAGTCTAGATATAAAAGTCATATCATTTAGAAACAAAAGTCGTAGTGCAGAAATAAAAACTATGATGCAGAAAAATAAATGTTAAAAAAAAATCTTAATTTACTGTAGGAGGAAAAAAATGTACGTAGTTTAGAATTAAAAGCCATATGATCACATATTAAATGTTGTGATTGAAAAAAAGAAATTCTAGTCCAGAATTAAAATCGTTATGCCTACAAATAAAATTCATAGTCTATAAATATAATTTGTAGTCTAGAAATGAAACAGGTAGTTCAGAAATCATTAAATTTCTAATTATAATCCAGAAAAATAAATGTTAAATGAGGAATAAAATCATAATCCAGATATGATAATCATAATTCAGAAAAACGTTGAATTAAAAGCCAAAGTTTTACTAAATATTCTCATCGAGAAATAAAACTCTTAGTCCACTATTAAAATCATTATGCCTAGAAATAAAAGATTTAGTCCAGAAATAAACGTTGTAGTGCAATAAAAGAAAGGTTGTAGTGCAGGAAACTTGTCACGGCACTCTGTATAGAATCTTCTCTCATCTGAGGGACAGTCTGTAAAATGTTTAAGGGTGCTAGAAGAAACCTTATTTCTAAAGCGTAGATTATTTTAGGTAGCTTTTTAAAATTCTGAGTTGTTTGTAAGTCTTTCTGAAAGGCACAGCGTGTACGGTAATGTACGGTGAGGAAAGTCTCAGCTCGGTCACTTGCCCCTCCATGTAGCTCGTTCCTTTGGTGGATCCCTGCAGTCACCAGTTTATGAGATGTACAGGTCCTGTTCCTCATCATGTACATCAAACCCAATCTGATAATTCCTCCGAAGCGATACACAATGATTAAAAGTAGCACTTATAATTTCCTCCTGCGAAATGTGAAAGCATGCGCAAATGAAATACGTTCGCAAAGCCACACTTGTCATCTGTGAATTGCACGAGTCTATTGGGAGGAAGCGTTAGCACAAGAGACCGTGTGTACGTGTGTGTGTGTGTGTGTGTGTGTAGACATCAATTCTGGAGCGGTAATATTTCCAAGCGAGTGTGTTTACTCCGAGGCCCAGCTGCACTAATGTACTGTTAATCATGCTGCCTCTGTGACTGGCAGGGAGTTAAAGTGCACTTCCAGAGCATCGCTTATTACCACCTTCCGCTATAAACACAAGTATACACACACACAGAGTTCATGTGCGTATACACTTACACAATCATGCATAAATACACACGCTAACCTACACACACAGAGCCTGATGCGGGGCGTAAATCAGATGTACTGTGACACTGTAGACAAATGGCCAATAAAAGTGCCAGGGGTGTTAACACACGTGTTTGGGGCACAATCAAATCAATTTCCTCTAAGTAGCCATAAACATGTTGTCTTTTAAAAGGCCCAAGCCGGGGCTCCATTATGCACCAGGTTCTCCAATCAGGCCTGCCAGGACAAGTGTTCCTGCTGGGGCGAGATCTCTCCCCGCCCATCCAAAGCGTTCGAAAAGAAGTAAGACCGAAACTGAGTTCGAAACGACAGCATCCCATTAATCACTGCTTCCCAAGAAGCTCCATGACAAAACCCAGGGAGCTGCGAGCGCAGGGGGGATCAGAGGCTCCGCAGGAGGTCGAGGTCCAGAGATCGCTTCTCTTTGACTCCGGGTCCCACCGTGCCCTGCAGGCCTTCAATGAAACGGAGAACACAAGTGTTAATACTAAGCCGTTGTGCTTCCAGAAGTCTAACTTGATGCCACTTGCTTGTGATATCACCTCATAATATTCTGGTTTACTTTGTTTCTATTATCATACGGCATCTTGGGTTTTTCCACTGGAGGCGCAGGGACTGCGAATGAACGCAATGCCTCCCCTGCTGTGTGAGATTGTAATTGTAATTGACCAGAACAAGTCCTTACATATGAACCCTCTGTAAACTGCCCCCCACCCCGTATTAGCCAAGCAGAGGGATCTGTTTCCCACTCATGGGAGACGGCACTTTGAACCAAACCCGGTTAATATTCAAAGCCTCATTAAAAATGAATCAGCAGCCTGTAAAAAAAAAAGAAAAAAAATCAGGCACATATGAGAAGACGAAATCCCGGCATTTATTTTTAATTATTCTTTATGTTTTAAATTTGTCCAGAATGCTCCCCTGGCCCCTGTTGCTGGAAACTAAAGACACAAAAACAGTAAAATACCAACATCGAGAGAGGTTGTAAATCCCAAATTGGGGCAATCTCGTGCTGGATTAGTCCACAGAGACGGTGGTTCATTTCTCCTCTTGAAATATTCAAGAACTTCTCATTGGGCTCAGAGGCACTGAGGAGGATCAGGGCGAGTGTGTTCACTTTCCACCGGACAGCCTCTTCGCTCTCTGAGACTAAAGTGTAGCAGATGAACGTGTACACAGTGGCATAAACGATGTATATCTGTTTTTGGATCCATGGATGTTCTCCTTGCCATGCCTGTCTGACCCCTTACCAAATACAATTTCTCTAATGTCGTTTATAAACAAGGCCAAAGAAGCCACTCTGTGTCATCGGGACTCAGTGAACAGGCGGAAAACGAGGTCTGACACATGACGGATTCTCGGATTTGTGCAATCAGACAGCTCGAGCCCCGTCACCCGGTTTGATGAAACCTTCCGGTCGACACTCTGTGTACCGACCGGCCGAGTATCCGAGTGCTGTTCGTCTCAAAGTGACGGAAGTTAATACATTATTAAGGGGTCGAGTCATATTCATCAAGACTAATCAAGTCAAGCAGAGCATGAATGGCGTCTGTGACTTCGGATAGGATGGGAGAAGATGTGTGGAGTACCCGTGCTGCTTGAATGATAAGCATCTTTCATGACATTTCGTAGGACGTATTCATAACGATGCTAAAGTTGTCCTCCTTTCCTGCATATTTCCTTCAGGACATTTGCCCTAGAACGCGCCCTATGAACCCATAACCTCTTCAACCGCAGGGCCTCTTTCCAGCCTCGGGCGAAGCTGCCGAATCACACGCCGTGCCGCTCAGCAAGCATGATCGATGGAACTATTCACTGATGACGTCGTTAGTGAACCTGAACGTATTGAACCAACACCAAAGCAAGGCACCCAGCTGACTTTACACACCAGGTGAGAAAGCGCCAGCCATCAGGAGCCTCGTCTGTAGTGTTGTGTCATCGGCATATTGATACAATTAAAAGACGATATTTGTGGATTGGGCGCTCACTAAACTGCTGACACTGGAGACTCCTTCCACAAAACATATTACTCCTTACGTGTCACAATAATCTGATTATTGTTATTCTTAACTCATGTTGTAAAATCTGTTTTATTGCCAGAACTTTGGCAATCTTAGCTGTGTGTCAGAAGTAGGGACTCAACAAAGGAAAGAAAAAAGAAGAACTGTGTTTTTTTCATCAGTGGTTAAAAAGCAACACCTGAGGCATGTTCCAGGTAATCATTACCGAGCCCCCAGACACTGTATCTGCACAACAATTTCATTTTTCATACTTCCCGGCACGTGCCCGCTTCCATGGTTCTCGCATGATTTCTCCAAAGTTAACACACCCGTGTCACCACGCTTCCGACCCTCACCCACGCGGGCCCTGTAGAGAGCGTGTAGGGCGTGTAGGGCGCCACCGGTAGTGGATGAGTGGGCGAGCAGAGGGCACAGGCCTCAGTGTGTAGGCAGCCAGCGGGTTAAATTTTAACCAGCTCTTATCCGGACCCGAGACCCCCAGCGCTTGTTAAGACAGCCGTGATGGATGGGATCAGTCATTGTGGCCAGTGTAGGGACTCTGATCTGTAGAGCTGTAGGCCTCTTGTTAATCTGATCTCCCCATCCAGAGCAGACAGCTGAGCAAAGCGCTGACAAACAATAGAGCTTTTTTTTTTTTTTTTTTTTTTTTTTAAAGGATGAAAGCAGATCGGGAAACAGGGAACGATGAGGGTTTTAGTCTCATCCCTTTTAAATTATGTAGCACATCATATCAGGTCAAAATCTCAATTTCTGTGTGTAAGGTGTAATTCAGAAACACGCCTACAATGAATATTCCACTCCTGCAAATGCGCACAGAAGAAGAATGAAAGAAGAACGAAGAAATTATTTTTAATCTTGTAATGTTATTGTAATGTTAAACACCTCCAGATCCACATTGTTATTTTTAAATCTTGACTCGTTGTTTTTAAATTTAACTAAGAACATTTTTATTTTCAAGCCACCAGGATGGTCAACATCCAAATGATTATTCTTCAATTTAATTCTTTATCGCTTCTCAGGTTTAAAGATCGTCATTCTCAAAAGTTAAAAGGCCTTAAAGGCTTTTAGGCTTTAAAGCTGATTCAGATACCTTAATGCGAAAAAAAAAAAAAGAAGCTCTGTAAGAATATCAGTTTCCTAAAGCATGTAATTAGAAGCATAATTAAAAATGTAATTTTATATAAATTTTTTTTTTTTTACTAAATCACATCGCTGTAAGAATCTAAGTTGAACTTTAAAACAAGAACGCTTATTAATGCTTTATAAATTATAGTCAAAATAAAGGTATGATGGGGGAATTCAGGGGGGGAAATAATACATTTAATCTATTTATTTATCAGTTTATTTCTCCCGGAAAATGATGTTGAATGAATTCTGCTAGTGTGAACTGAGACTTGGAGGCAAAGCACTAATTAGGAGCCTAAATGCCTCCTGGGTTGTGTGTGTGTGTGTGTGTGTGTGTGTGTGTGTGTGTGTGTGTGTGTGTGTGTGTGTGTGTGTGTGTGTGTG
>JAQQZT010000015.1:1271125-1286125 GCA_030068275.1 Clarias platycephalus | reverse complement strand
ATTAAAATGCAATGACTTTCTTGCAAGAGTGGGCGGAGAAAAATAATATCATCCAATACTATACATTTAACAAGCTATAAATGTATACATCTGTATGTTACTTAAGTTAAAGTCATTTTTCTTCCTTTGAAGTTTCTATTTCAATTACTGATTTATAAATAAAACTCAAATGTAATTAATAACGTGTCAGTTTATCAAAGGCACTGATCAAAAGTGCTATAACTGTCTCCATATCTCTTTCAGAAACACACGTAGATGCTGTAAAGATAATCAGAACAACGACTGAACTGTGAGTGTAAACGGGTAAAAAAGCAGAATTGAGTCATAATTTCATGAATTAAAAATTTTAATTGTTGTACAAATAAGAGAAATAAAACAATTAGAGACAGAAAAACTGTAACTACATTAGATCACATGACTGTTGTTAATAATTGTACTGGACATGAAGTCTTTTGTTTGTTCTGTTATTCTCTCTATTCTGTAACTGTATATTCCTAAATAAAGCCAATTTCTGAGTTATCAAAGAGTGCAAAGATCAAGTGTTAAATTCGCCGTAGAGATTTTATTAATTAAATTATGAGTACACCCAAAACTAATCAAACACGCAGGATTGGGAATACACTCATGACTACTGTATATACATACATGTAGAGTATACGCCCAAAACTATGGTTAAACATAAATGTTTTTTTTTTTTAATTATTCATCCATTTATTAATTAATAATTAATATTTAAATGATTACATTATTAATATTAAATTGTCTACAATTAATTACTGATTCTTAAAAATAATATTATAATGAAATAATTTATAACAAATCACTGTCATTTTTTTTTTTTTAAATAAATGAATAACATTTTACCCCCAGGTAAAGTTTGTTTGTTTATTTATTTTTACTTATGGAAAACCATCATGCTTGGAAAAAAAGTTTAATTGAAATGACATTCAACTTTGAGTAAAGATTTTTTTTTTTTCTTTTAATAAATTTTTAGACATAAAAACATTGACACAGGTTTCCTCCGGGTCCTCCGGTTTCCTCCTACAGTCCAAAGATATGCAGTTTAGGCTGATTGGCGTTCACAAATTGCCCGTAGTGTGTGAATGAGTGAGTGTATGTGTGTGTGTGCCCTGCGATGGATTGGCCTAAGTCTCCTGGAATAGGCTCCAGGTCCCCGTGACCCTGAATACAGGATAAAGCGGTATAGAAGATGAGTGAGTGAGTGAGTGAGTGAGTGAGCATTGACACACTTAATCAAGCGCAAATGTTACAAATAAACAAAATAAAGTGATTAAATTTTGATTCAAATTAACCAATTGACCAAGTGAGTCACATTTCTGAATCGATTCCTGAATCATTCACTGTGTGAGAGTTTAGGTTTAAGTAATTTACCAAATTACCTCATGTTGATTATTTTCCTTTATCAACATGCCAAGATTTATTCAGTATACTTTACTTACATTTAATGTTGGTGAAAGCGGTTAGTTCCTATTCTAAGATTTGTTATAGCAGCTATAAACGGTCCTTATCTCACTAGGATCTGTTTTTCTCTTTTTCTTGAAATGACTCTAAATTAACCTTAAATGACTCCTGTTTCATCTGAGGATGTTGGAGAAAAACAGCTGATACAAAGAAAGTCTCTATGAATGAGAAAAGAGAAACACTCACATATTAATTAAGGAACACATTAGTATCAACTTTCCGACCAATCAGGATAAAAGAATTGTTGGTGCAAATTTTTTTAAATCTGCTCCCTCTATAAAAAATAAAGTCCAGGTCCTTAAATCTCAGAAACCCGGAAGTGAGAGAAAGAGAAGGCTACGTGTGAAGCGGTAAAGGATGAAAAATGAGAAGAGGATGAGGGAGTGGAGGAGTGGGTGGAGGACCGGGGCTAAGGACCTGCTCTAGTCAGCTCTTTCCAATGGAGGGAACATGACGGAGTGGACGGCTTCTATAGGCTCGTCTCAATGGAGCTGCTTCCCCCTTACATGATAACTTTGATCCCCGGCGCTTCACACACCACTCAGCAATATTGTCAAACACCGCTGGGTTAATACTTTAACCGGCGCACGGCATGAGGCTGAAAGAGTGTGTGTGTGTGTGTGTGTGTGTGTGTATGTGGGTGTGTGTGTGTGTGTGTGGGGAGTCTGCATCTCAATCAGCAGACATTCCAGAGCTAACAGGAGAAAGACGGCCGTCCATCAGGACAAACTGAGAAAAGGAAATTTGTCAGTGTTGCTATTAATCATCCCGAGTCGTCAATTTATAACTTACAACATCACTATGCTAGCAGTGTACGTCACATTAGCACTCTTTGTTTAAACTCACGTTTAGTAAGAGCACTAAGCTTACATTTAAGCCACAGTTATCAGTAATGTTATTAAGTCATCAGAGTGTAAAATGTGACGGCAAATGACAGAAAAGTTGTAAAATCCAGAAATTAAAAATAAATAAATAAATAAATAAAATACATAAGCGGAAGTTGTGTGTAAAATGGACGAATGACTCAGTGTCTGCCTTTGTTAATATTACTTTATTTCCTTTTACATTAAACACAAAAGGACGAAAAGAAGTGAAAATTGTAACAAAGTATGTAAATTGTGTAATGTTAACGCTACCTAATGTTATATTTGTTTATATTATGACCAAACTGTCAGTAGGTTAAGGCTTCATTTGAAAATTTAGAATTTTAACCTCAGGTGACGAAAGTGCTACTGCACTTTTATCCAAAAAACAGGAAAGGTATAAATTAGGTCAAGGGCTTGAATCGTAAAATGTGTAAATTGTAAAGTATCTAAAAGAACAATTTAGTTGGAAAATAAAAATGTAGCTAACATTAGAATAGTTTGTAGCATCTGGTCTCTTAACGCTAGCTAAAACTAGATTAGATTAGATTAGATTAGATAGATAGATAGATAGATAGATAGATAGATAGATAGATAGATAGATAGATAGATAGATAGATAGATAGATAGATATTTTATTAGATATATTAGTTGTTGTTATACTGTGAACAAAATATTATGCTTTATTTGTTATATACAAAAATAAGCAATGTGATTTTTTTTTTCTTTTGCTAGCATGATGTACAGTAAACGTGGGATGAATTCGTCCAGTGTAGAAGGACATTTCTTCTTATTTTAATGCACTACATTATTTTCTACATTATGCCACACCTATACTGTAAGTTGCATCGTTATTACGTATCTGTGCTAGACTAAAGGTGAAACGTACATTAGAGGTATAGTGGCGAACTGTCACGTCGCTGAGGTATACCTACCTGTGGTACGTTGTGTATTGTTGCACACACACACACACACACACACACACACACACACACACACATGCACACATACACACACACACGTGTTGTGTTAAACTGTAGGTTCTTGTATTACATTTTTTTCCGGATTACAGTAAACACATTCCATGACACAGACAGAAAAGAGAGAATGAGTGAGTGAGTGAGAGAGAGAGAGAGAGAGAGAGAGAGAGAGAGAGAGAATCGCTCATCATGTGTGTGACAGCGGGGGGAAATCCTCACTTCCTGAAGATGACAGCGTACACAATGGCCGATTTGCCCATCCTCAACGCAGCCAAAACAGGCCAGGTTAATGATTGTGTACCAACAGCTGAGCTACGGGATACAGAGACATGAAGCGAAGGAGGGAGGGATGGAGGGAGGGAGGGAGCGAAGGAGGGAGGGAGGGAGCGAAGGAAGGAGGGAGACTATCAATTACATCCACTTAAAACACCATTACATTCAAATTAGTCTTTTATGGCTTTTCTGTCACAGCTTTAAAGGAGGAAAAATGCCGCTTTGTGCGTTTCCAGTTTTACTGTATAGCAATATGTTGAGTGCAAAAGTTTGTACGCCCTTTGATTTCTGGATTTAAAAAAAAAAAACTCTTCTACTGCAATCTGCATTTAGTGACACGTTTATATTAATAAAATCATACATTAGATTTCTGAACCCAGATTTAGTAAAAAAAAAAAAAAAAAAGCACTATTTAGATAACTTGTGTGTCCTAATGCGACATCTAAGACCTGATGTAAGATTTATTTAAAGAAAAACATCCTGAAGTTTTCCGAGAATGATTGAGATCGATTCAGAGGGAAAAAATCAACTAATAAAATCATCTTTCCTAAATCAGAAATATTTATCAAACATTAAAAATAAATAAAATGAATATGCATGTTTATAGAAATGCTGAAATGATAAAATAAAGTGATGTGCATGTTCAGGAATTTAAAAAAAAAAGTGAAATAGAGGACAAATTTAAAGAAGGAAGTTATGCATGTATTTATATATCAGGTATACTCAGAAATGTGATGACTGGATTGTTTTTACTAATACTCACATCTCAGCACGTGCAATATTTATTATAAATATAAATAATGAAGTAACATCCAGTATAGTACTTTAAATACCCAAAATGTGAACAGGGGTGCACAAACTTTTTCATTCTCGAATGCAGCTGTACAGGTTTATGACTCTCACCCTACACGGTCATAAAGTCTCCCTCTGCCGACCAATGAGGACGGAGTTAAATAGCGTAACAAACCCATGGCATCAGCATAATCCGTGACCCGTACGCGGTGAACGTTATCGCTGACCCGGTGATGTTTTCCTCTGATTATGAGCCAATGAAATCAGAGGCTTGGATCACAAGATGGTGCAGGGATAACCTTCGCCCTCCGGAGATGAGCGATCCAACATGGAGCGTGGTACGGTTGGATGAGCAACTGCTCAACAAGGTCAAAGTCAATCAGCCTGAATATTAACCATGAGAAGTGAAAACAGTTGGTACGTGGACGCAGGGAACAGCAGTGGAGCGAGCGCTCAGATTCCTGAAGTTGCATCACGGAGATAGGTGGACTTTTATCTTTAAACGTATTGAAATACTGGATTCTGTTGGGTTACATAACAGCAGATGACAGGTTTATATTAATGCACATGTTCTAAAACATTATTGTGTTAAATGTCTTCTTTAAGATGTTTATTCTGATTTATGGAAGGAGTCTCCAGTGTCGAAGATGAAGTTTTTCTGACATCAACAAGTAGTTTTACACTTTGCATTTTCTCGATAACATGAAAAACGATGATTTTTTCTTCGTATTAACTTTAAGGGAAATAAAATGAGGGTGAGGGAATGAGTGTTTATAGCTGCTATAACCTAAGCGAAAACATGGGTACATGTAACTACAAATGAATAAGAAGTATGACGTGTTGGTGTAATACGTCCATTTACTCTGATATAACAGCATTAGGAAATGGGACCATCAATTTTAAGCTTCTAATATTTTCACGGATCTTTGCATTTATACACCTGAATATGAACGTAACTGATTCCTGGGATGCCATCACCATCGAAAGAGTTTCCAACAGTATGTTCGTGTCACTTCTGCCCTCCTGCTGAGTTTCTGCCCCCTCATTACTGCCCCCCCCCATCTCTCCCCTGAGCCCCCCCCCCTCGCCCTTCCCTCCCCAATCAATGATTAACTTCAGTTGCTGATCAATGATTCTGCTGACTCTGATACATCAGAGGAGTCTTGCAGCTGCCATGTATAGGAAGCTTCCAGTCTTTGCAGAGAGTGACGGAGCACATCCTATTCTGTCACCCCCCCAAATCCCATCCCACCACCACCACCACCACCAGCACCACCCCTCTCTCTTTGCCCCAGTCGGAGTGCGCTGAGTGATGGGGCGCCCGACGGGCCCGGGTCCACGGCTGCGTGGGCGTTGGAATGGACACTCAGCTTCCTAATCCTAAATAATAATTGTGTTAAGGGGAAAAGGGACGGGAACTTTCTCATGACCTGTTTCATGCAACTGAACAGAAGCGCTGGATTCGGGTTTGTTTTGTTTTTCTCATCTTTTCCCAGATGGGAAGTTAAAGACTGATAGCGTTTTGCTCCACAGCCTGACTGTCTCTCTGTCTCTGTCCCATGTCTATGTTTTTTACTCTTCGGGAAGTTTAAATTCACAGCACATGGGGACTTTTTGTGCTACACACCTGATCCAGCTCGAACACACTCCATCAGCCATGACAGCTCCATTTTAAACAGCTGATGTTTAAATCTTTGGTTTTGTCTTAATCCTGCTGACGAGTAATCAAACTCTTATCACCTGAAATCATTCTGATTATTATTCAATTATTATTTTAGTAAGTTACTTATTTATTTGGATCAGGATGACATTAACATGTCTGAAGAATTAGGCTGCGTCAACTAGATCTGAGAAATACAGAGTAGTCATACGTAATTAATAACTTTAAACTTTTTATTAATAACTTTAATTTTATCCATTTACAGGTAAATTTAATGTTACTTATTTTAGCAGCACTAAGCATTTCATTTCCTTACTAACCTCTCTTTTTAGATAGATAGATAGATAGATAGATAGATAGATAGATAGATAGATAGATAGATAGATAGATAGATAGATGAAATATAAATAATTAAATAAATAAATAATAAAAAGACTGCCAAAAAGGTATAGATAAAAATGGCCAAACTCCCTAAAGAATTCATTTAAATAAATAAATAAATAAATAAATAAAAGTAAAATATAGTTTGCATGTTCTCCCCGTGCTTGGTGGGTTTCCTCTGGGTACTCCGGTTTCCTCCCACAATCCAAAGGCATGCAGATTAGGCTAATTGGCGTTCCCAAATTGCCCGCAATGTGTGAATGTGTGTGAATGTTGACCGGCGTTCCTACCACGGTCAGACAAAATGGTAATAAACAATAAACACAATGGCCACTACTGGCCTCCACTGTCTCTAGTTGGACTCCAGAGGTTTCTAGATGGATGGATATATATGTCTATTTTTATCTTTAACTTTTTATAGAGTACAGATACTTAGCAAGAAAATGCAGTTTAACATCTACCAGAAGGGTTAGTAGTATGACTGTGCAAAATTTACATAAATAAATAATTAATTAAATAAATAAATAGATGTTCTTGTGTTTCTACTGGTTTCTTTTTTTTTTTCCTCATTCAAAATGTTACATAAACCCCAGTACTTAGACATGTTTAACACACTGTGCATGAGCCTATAAAATATTAATATTAACAATATAAGCCCGTGCCAGCGGTGGGAAAATAAAGAACCGGCAATATGCTGTTTAAGGACTGAGGCTGAGCGTGCCCTTTGACTGCCCCCTGTGGCTGAAATCAGCATTGCATCACTGTGACCCATCAGACACCAGCACTTTGCTCAAAACAAAAAAAAAAACTGTGCATGGGCAGTATTGGACTGGACCCAGACGATCATCGAGTGTAAGATTACCGCTTCCTCTCCAGCTTGGGTAGATAAAACCTGACACACATGCTGATTCTGTTCACCTTCGTGCTCTTGAAGGACACACTCTGCTCATCTGATTGCTCTTAAATAGAGCACTAAAGTGAGGCATCTCTTCATCTCTCATTCAGATTTTAATTCATTATTATTATAAGCACTTAACAGATGGGGTCAGATGGTGTTGATTAGTTTTCTATAACAGCAGCTCTGACAGTAGCACAGAGCTCATTCTGATCCAGCACCGTTTCCAAAGTAACACCTCGTTCACAGGGACTTGTACAGTAGCCACTCCGAATCTCTAACGTGTACATGTAAGGAAGGAGTCTCCAGTTTCAGTTTCTGTTTTTTTGTAACCTTCAGAAGTAAAGTTGTAACATGAAGTTCTCTGTAACATGACATTCTCAGAAGTGATATCGACTAAATTAATTGTGACACACACCGACAGATCTTACGTCTAGTCAAATTTTGTCCACCATTTCCCAAAATAAGATTACAATCAGCCTTTTTTCATGCATTCACTCGTTATCTATAGCGCTTATCCTGAACGGGGTTGCGGGAAGCCTGGAGCCTATCCCAGGAGACTTTGGGCACTAGGCGGGGTTCACCCTGGACAGGGCGCCAATCCATCACATGGCACACACTCACACTCATTCACACACTACAGGCAATCTGGAAATGACAATTAGCCTCATTTGCATGTATTTGGAGGAAATCAGAGTACCTGGAGGAAACCCACCAAGCACGGGAAGAACATGAAACTACACACACACACACACACACACACACACACACACCAAGGTGGGAATCGAACCTGGACCCAGAAAGAGTGACGCCACAGTTCTAACCACTACGCCACTGTACTGCCTACAATAAACCAAATACAAGATTATACACGAATATTTATTTCTAGAAATATTTTACTATATAAACATTATTTTCATGTCCAGGTTATGTGCAGGTTATTTTCCTAATAATACTACTAATAATAAAAACACTCATTTATAGAAAGGAGAAAAAATAAATGACCAATAAAATAAGAAACTTGAAAACCTCTAGAAAAGGTAAACATGCATAGAATTAAAAATAAAAAAAAGAAATAGTAGCTATATTTGACTGAATTCACTAAGATATCATTCTTGGAGTGCATTTAAAGTGAAAAAAAATTAAGAAAAAAATACCTTAAACTTAAATAAATAAAATTGGGAAACTAAGAAACTATTCAATCTGTGTATAAAAACAGCCTATCAGAAAGTGTGTGTGTGGGTGAGTGTATTGATGAGTGTTTAAAGAAGGGAAGGTGGGGGTGAGGAGGAGGAGGAGGGCGGACAGAGAGGCCGTGTAATCCTCGCCTGAATAGCTGGACTTCCTAAACACAGGCAACATGGAGCCGGATCTCTGGGCCTGTCCACTCAGCACAAAGTATTTACTCCCCTGAGCTGGGAGTTAATAATTCAATAGAGATCAGGAGAGAGCGAGTGAGAAAGAGAGAGAGAGAGAGAGAGAGAGAGAGAGGGACAGAGAGAGAGAGAGAGAGAGACAGGGACAGAGAGAGAGAGAGAGAGAGAGAGAGACAGGGACAGAGAGATAGAAAGAGAGAGAGAGAGGGAGAGAGAAAGAGAGAGACAGAGAGAGAGAGAGAGAGAGAGAGAGAGAGGGACAGAGAGATAGAAAGAGAGAGAGAGAGAGAGAGATAGAAAGAGAGAGAGAGAGACAGAGAGAGAGAGAGAGAGAGAGAGAGAGAGAGACAGGGACAGTGAGAGAGAGAGACAGGGACAGAGAGACGTGTTTAGCAATGCCAGATACAGTACAGTGTTAAGGAGAGTGATATTTCCCGTCCAAATCAAATTCTCTTCCAATAACAAATAAGAAATATAACCTGATCTGTTAATGTTGAAGAGGAAAGAACAAATCAAAAACTCCGCATCAGCTTTCTTCTTCCTCTTCTTTTTTTAGATAAATTGCATCTATAATACATCTTCTCTTAAACTGCACTACTAAACCTATCAACACACAACAGATTCAACTTTATTTCACTCTTTCTGTTCATTCACACCCAAAACTTCATACCTACTTCACAATCTTGTTATGTCATATATCCATATAATCACAACTGTATAAGCACACACTTTTTTTGTTTTGTTGTTGTTATTATTATTGTTGTTGTTGTTGTTGTTTTTTTTCTTTCTATTAGTTAGGATCACATTTTTGAAAGTTTAGTGTTTTCCATAACATTAGATTTATAGTGAAAAATAAGAAAAATTTTTATGAAAAACACATCTGTTACATGAAACACTTTTGTTCTTGAGTGTATCCTCACACAGCGCCAAATAAAGATTTGTACATAAAATTTCAAAGACTAAAAAAAAAATTGTACTGATGCATATTTAATTAGTTGCAGCCTTATTTGCACAAACAGATGCACATTTTGGGAAAATACATCATACTGGGAAAGTCTAATATACAGTACTATATACAGTATACAGCATATTATTAGCACGCTTATTGGTGTGCTCCTAAACTGGGTGGAGCTTAATACTGCGTACTCATTTTGCAAAAACTTTACCCCATCCAATCAGAGGAGAGTTAATCAGTTAATAAGTTTCGAGTCTATAATTAAACGGTTTGCACAAAGTTGTTTCCGAAAGTCAAAGCGGATGCTGTGAAGGTGAGACGGGTGTCACCATGTTGCTAGGTTACCAACGTCCAACAAACAAAGTTTTATCCTTGAAGGCCGGTAAGATTCTATAAGGAATAAAGAAATATTACGTTTATTGTTAAATCATTTGTTCTCATTCTGCTGTCATTAACACTGTTGGTTTACTGCTGTTGTGTTTTACACACTCATGACGCACAGCATTATGGGATATTTAGAAAAGCAAAGGATTAGTGTAAACTGCTTTGAAAATATGTCATACATAGATGCATTGTGTATAAAGATCTGATTTGGACATGACTCAATGGACTCTCAAAGCATCACATTGGTAAGCAATGATTTTATTTATTTATTTATTTATTTAGTGACTGTTTGTGGAAACTCTAGGCGTTGTGCATATCACCTCGGTCAATAGCGCTGCCTGTATACGAATTAAATTCATACGACTGGCAGCAAGAGAAGATCTGCTACAGAAGCCAAAGTGTTTAGAAAAATGGATTTGCTGGAATGTTCATACGTCCATCAGCTCAGTTAAAGACATTTTTTTCTCTTGAGTATTGACACTGAGCCAGTAGAATACTTAGCTGGATCAATTTGATAATGACTGCTGCTTTATCTAACCATGTCTACAGTTTGACTGCAAAATGAGATAAATGCTATTTTTAAACTTTTACCTACACACAAGCTTCTCTATAATAAAACGTATTCGTCAGTAATTACTGTACTATGTTTACTCTTCTTTTACTCTACTCGTCTGGTGTTTGCTGCGTTCGGGAGCTTTGAGGCATTTCGCTGTAGTTTACTCAAAAGAAAATTAAACAGATAGATAACAATACAATCCTCAAGAGATGTGCGATGACTTTCTGTAAAAGAGACATGAGACGAATGCACCGTCTCTTACTTCCGGCTACGTCCACTACGTAATGCTTTATGATTAACTCTGGTATAACATTGTGGAACCACATATGGATCTGCAGTTACATGACGTCTGAAGAGACGTTAAACGGTGTAAACCTGTACTATGACAGTGAGCTGTGGTCAAGTAATGAAGTGAACCTGAATCTGGAGGACGAGGCTGATGAGGCTGTAAATTTACCTTTTTGTGGTGTGTGTAATGTTTTTCATGATCTTCAACAATCTTTGTAAGGTTTTAAAACCCCTTTTGGTTGTTCCGTTGCTCAATTTGCTGCCGTGCGTCGCTATCAAATCATAATGATATGAGTTTGCTATATTTTATACAAAACCTCAAGAGCATATTATTGATCGAAAATGTTATATTTAAATAACCATAAACACAACTACAGATTGATTTATCCGTTGTGACAAAACTGGGTGGGTGGAGTTATAGCGTTTTGCAAAAGCATAGGCTAAAATAAGCAAAACAATTTGTACATAATATTTTTGTATTTGTGCTTTTTAACACTAATATATTATGCACAAAATATTCTCTATCAGCCTCCAATTCGGCTTGTTTTTCCTCCAAACTGTTCCAATGGATGTATCTCATTTTGCAGTCAAATTCTTTATTATTCCGATAATTCCTTTTTTATTTTTTTATTTTACTTAATGAATAATAACATCATGAAACCCCAGAACTCAGAACTCAACTAAGAACTGTACTAAAAACTAGAAAAAGGTCACATTAGTAAAGAACACTGTTCTTTCTTCTGTAGTTCAACTTTCCCCTCTTTCCCTGTGACCCAGTCCGAGCCGGACCGATGCCTTTCCTGCCCTCTTGCCTCCGCTCCGTCCTTCTCTCCATCCCACTGGGATGGCGCGGCCCCACCGCTCTCGCGTCATTACGGAAAGAACATCAAAGCCCTGCGTGCTTTCCTCATCTCTCCATCTCCCTGAGCAACACTCCGGAGAAAAAAATGTGCACATGGAGATCAAGAACAGATAGCAGGAGAGAGAGAGAGAGAGAGAGAGAGAGAGAGAGGGAGAGCAAGGAAGTTAAAAAAGAGGATGAAAGAAAGTGGTTAAAGACAAAAACAAGGCCGTAAAGATGTGTCAGGAATCTGCTGATGGCACAAACGCATAGAAGGTGGAGAAGAAAAACAATAAGAGGCTGTCAGACACATGGGTTCACTCTTCCTTTTGTTAGAAAGAGGGGGTTCTAACTCACACCCACACCTACACACGCCCACACACACACACACACACACACACACACACACACACACACACACACACACACTCCACGTTAATGTTTAGCAGGGTGTTAGGTGAGGTAAAGGAGATCATTTTTACATGACAGAACATTGCTGATATGATCAAACCGCCAATCAGAGAAGGGAACAAAAAAGAGACGTCGATAAACAATGCTAAGATCTGCCTTCGGCTCAGTCTGGTTCCTCAACGCGACTCGATTTAGCGCTCCAATCCAAAGATGGCTGTCACTTCTGTCAAAGAGAGAAAAAAAACCCTGCCATGATCTAAACTCGACGGGAACATCATCTCGTTCTTGAGCGTCTTCGGCGTCAGTGGTTAATTATTCAGCCGAGAGAAAGAAGAGGAGGAGAGCGAGAGCATGGAGGAGCATGGCGGAGGATGGAGGAGGCTGGGTAGAGAAGATTGACAGATATGCCTGCGTCATCTCTTCTGAAAAGGAGGAAGAGAAGACAGAGAGAAAGACAGAACACGGGCGCCACCTCAGCGAAGGAAAGTAGTCATGGTTAATTACTGGGACGTGGCGCTCTATTCATCGGCGAGGAGCCCAGAGGGACGCCGCTGATCTCAGCGCCTGTTTGTCTCGTGCTCTAAACATATAATCAGACCTGAGAGACTTTCTGAGGAAGGGCTTCCAACTCCTACTTGATAAGTTTTCAGAGAAAAGAACATTGGAGTTTCATAAGACGTGCAGTTTTAATCTCTAAATCTCCCTGAATACAGATTTCTGCTGCTAAATGGAACCAAACACTGCCTGGTCAAATTATTGTCCTGCTTTAAGCAAAGAAAACAACTAAGGAGTTACTGGACTTAGGTTAAGACCTGTGCTACCTGTTATCAAAACCTGGTAGGATAATTTAGGCTGAACTGTAAACGTAGCTGGGAAAAAAACCTGAGATCACTTAAACACCTGGTGAAGTAGCATAATGAAAAATGTCCAGTATATTTGTAATGTGACTCACAGGATTGGGGCTGAACAGCTGTGTGTTTATAAGAAAACCACTTGTTAGTGCGACTCATCAGGAAAAACATTGGAATTTAGGTTAGTTAGTTAATTTCGCTAATTTAGTTTGGCTAATTTAGAAGCTTTAAAATCTCAGTTAAAACACTTTTCAATTCTTTGGCTTTTAACTGATGGTTTTGGTTTTGTTGTTTTTAATTTACATAATTTCATGTACTTTAATTAGTATTTAATTTCATGTAGTTCAACTTGGCATAATTTTATGTTTTTAATATATTTTTATGTACTTTCGATTTTATTTACCTTCGAGCACTTGGTCTTTGTACTGTTGTTATCTTTCATTTTGTCATCTTTTGTTTTTATTGCGAAGCATCTCGTTAACACGTGGTTTCAAAACATTGTACATTAATAAACTTTGATTGCTTGAACACGGCCGTGCACGTCTTCAACAAGGATGAAATATCATTCATTTAAATATCTCTACAGCATAGTTGTGTGTTTTTTTATAGATTAGTTGGTCAGATCGACCACACAGCTCCAGTTTGCCAGTTAATATAATGAATGTGAAATGAATGTGCTGAACTCGAATATCAAACAAATATGGTATCAGACTTCCCACTTTTGGATCAAACCTAATGCAGAAATTGATGATTTATTATTTTTTTTACAGATACTAAACAAGAGCCCCAGCAAAACCATCGAATCGAATACCATGTCGAATACATGTAAAAAAAAAAAAAAAAAATAAATAAATACATTTTACAGACCCCTGCATCTTCCAAATGGTTAAGATATCACTTCATTGTAAAAATATAAATTTGAAAAGGCATACTACTTAAGAATGCTGTGTTGTTGTTTTTTTAACATATCATACCTCAACCGAGTGGTAGAGATGGTTAAATTTTCTTATTTTTCAATTTAGTTACCTAAAATGTGCTTTATGAAAAAGAATGATAAAGGGACAGAAGTGTTAGGGTTATGGAGAAGTTGTTAACAACTTGTTGTGGGATAAAATAATAAAACATTCAATTAGGGAAATAGTCATGTTTGAGGGTGTAACAATAACTTCACAACATGACACACATGATTATTTTCCTATAACATCTTCACACACAGTAAAGTTTTATAATGTATACTGTATAATGCCACTGAATATATATTCTCCCAGAATTCCCAGCATGTCATGTTTCAGTTAAAGAACACAGACTTCAGTTCAGTCTTTACTTCTAGTTCTCGATTTAACATCTACTCAGATTATATTCTGTTTAAAATTTTTTAAAGAAAATTAACTATTAACAATCACATTTTTTCATCAGCTCATAGTTACATTTAATTTCTTTTCTCACTTACGTTATCGCAGCCAGAAGTCCTCGTCCCCTCACCTGCCTCTCTTTATTCTCTCTCTTTAAGTTAATAAGACAAAAGAAATGCAGCTTGAACCCCCTGAGAAACCACAAAGAAACGATTACAGCTTTACATTTGAAGCACTGACACTGAAGACTCCTTCCATAAATATTATTAATAATTTAATAATAAATACATATTTACAGAAAACTTTATCATATTTAAGGTTTTCCTTATTCCACCAGTCATGTGCCTATTAAAAATATGTTACTATAAAAACATTCAATTTTTACAAACCTTTAACTGGCATCCCATATTATAAACATTGTCAAATTCTAACTATTAATAAACAAGTTTTTTTTAACATTTTGTTTTTGTTTTACTTTTAGTCAGTGTTGGATGACGTTACTTTTTAAAGTAACTAATTACATTACAAAATTACTGTCATCAGTTACATTACAGCGTTACTTTCTGATAAAAGTAACTAGTTCGAGTACTTTTCCATCGCAGAAAATTAAAACTCCTTTGTGATTCCTCATGCATGTTGTTTTAGTCAAGACCTTTATAA
>JAQQZT010000015.1:1240371-1255724 GCA_030068275.1 Clarias platycephalus | reverse complement strand
CGATGGTCACTCTGTCAGAGCTCCAGAGGTCCTCTGTGGAGAGGGGAGAACCTTCCAGAAGGACAACCATCTCTGCAATCAGCCCTATATGGTAGAGGCCAAACAGAAGCCACTCCTTAGTAAAAGGCACCTGAAGGACTCTCAGACCATGAGAAACAAAATTATCAGCTCTGATGAGACAAAGATTGAACTCTTTGGTGTGAATGCCAGGCGTCACGTTTGAAGGAATCCAGGCACCGCTCATCACCAGGCCAATACCATCCCTACAGTGAAGCATGGTGGCGGCAGCATCATACTCTGGCAGCAGGAACTGTGAGACTAGTCAGGATAAAGGGAAAGATGATTGCAGTAATGTACAGAGACATTCTGGATCAAAACCTGCTCCAGAGCGCTCTTGACCTCAGACTCCGGGGATGGTTCATCTTTCAGCAGGACAACGACCCTAAGCACACAGATAAGATATCAAAGGAGTGGCTTCAGGACAACTCTGAATGTCCTCGAGTGGCCCAGCCAGAGCGCAGACTCGAATCCGATCGAACATCTCTGGAGAGATCTTAAAATGGCTGTGCACCGACGCTTCCCATCTTGAGAGGTGCTGCAAAGAGGAATGGGCGAAACTGGCCAAGGATAGGTCATTATGAGGTGTCGTGTGTAGGATTCTGAGGGAAAAAATGAATTTAATCCATTTTACAATAAAGCTGTGACTGAATCCAAGACAGATTTACGATTAGGGACATTTTGACTGAGACATCATCACCTGCTCCTCTCGTCTAACACTTCCTGCAGCATCTTCACACTTTAGGCCACACCCCCTACCCGAGTCTGACGGCAGTGAATGCAAGAAAGCCGAACCTTCGACTTCTCGTCACCGCGTGCCGGCTCTCCCACTATCAGAATCCCGACATGTAATTCCCATTCTGATATCGACCGCTTTTCCCGCTCTACTCACTCACCACTGGGCGCGGGTCACGGGCGTGCAGGGAGTTGCAGTGCTCCACCAGGCCGTCCTGGTCGAAGTTGGCGCTGTGGCAGTAGGGGCAGGTGAAGGTGTAGCGGTTAGGCACGGGGCTGAGGGAGCGCAAAGGAGACACGAACCAACCGGTTAGTAAACATGGAGTGTGTTCTAATCCTGGAAATCAGCACACACACACACACACACACACACACAGCTCTCACTTGACTGCATCAGGCTGAGTGTGTGTGATCTTATTCAGCCCTTCCTGGATGTACTCCTGATATTTAGAGCAGCTTCCCATGTGCTTTCTCATCTCCGACAACACGACCTGCCGCAGGAGCGAGAGAGAGATGATGAGAAATACAGAAAGGTGTTTACCTGAGGTGTAACAGAGTATTAGTTACCGGGTTACAGCGGTTAGATAATGGTGTAGTGTTTACTTATTGGGTTACAGTGTTTATCTCCCAGGTTACGGGTGTTTACCCATGGCATTAGTGTTTAGGTATTTAGATTTGGTGTTTAATTAACTGGGTCGCCGTGTTCAGTTCGCCTGGTTGTGGTGTGTATTTACTGGGTGACGGTGTTTCGTTACCAGACTACAGTAGTCTTTATACAAACAAACAGAAAGGTTCAGTTTGTGGCGCTGGTGTTTGCACAGGTAGTTCAATCACAGGCGTGTCACAGGCGGTTCCTTCCAAATGTAAACAGCAGCCAACGCCATCATCAGCCTTTATACTGTGTGTGACACAGACGCGTTCCTCACACAGCGAGGTGTAAGTGGGTAAACCTCATGTACTGGGCGGAGTCATGGGTATCCTCTATTTGTTTACTGGGTTACATTAATTTATTTACCAGTGTTTAGTTGCTGTGTTTTTATGTTTTATGGTAATTGTTTACTGGGTTACAATAAGTAGGTTAATGGGTTACAGTAATCTGTTTACTGTGACGATGTGTTTATTTGGGTTACCCGGACATGGTGTTTGGCTTCAAGGTAAAATTACTACTTAAAAAAGAAACACACACACACACACATATACACACCGCTTGCCCACAGCCTTTGCATGGTTTGGCGGTACGGTGGATTGAATTCTCCATTTCGAGAGCTTTCTTCCAGTTGTCGAGAGCGGCTCTGCACACGGCACACACCGGCTTCTTGGGTCGCAAACACTCCTGAAGGCAACTGTGGCAGAACCTGAACACACACACACACACACACACACACACACACACACAGTGGAAAGTGCAGTGAGAGATGACTCGGGGATCAGCGCAGCTACAACGTGTGATTATATCTCACACACAGACACACACACACACACAATCTAAACCATCTTACAGGACAAAAAATAAGGAACATAGCAAATAATACTGTTCAGTATATATACATAATACACAGATTTAAAACAAAAATGTAAGGATAAATGCATTAGATAAACAGGCTAGTGTGTGTGTGTGTGTGTGTGTGTGTGTGTGTGAGAGAGAACATCTGCTCCACCTGACAGTCTTCTGATCTCAGGAGGAGGGACAACCTGACTTCAAGTAAAACAAAACTGAAAGTGCTCTTCTTGTTATTAAAAAAATCTGTTTTATTATTATTTTAAAGCTAAAATACTGATTCAGAATTAAAACAAAAGCGTGTTTGTATAATAAACTGAAAAATATCCCTTAATCTCTTATCACAAGACTAAGGATTAAATTGGGGAAATTCCGAACAGCTCCTGAGTCGATTCTGGGAATCGATTCCGGATACAGTGAGTCGACTCCGCAACAGACTCCTAATTATAGGGACATTATTAAAAATTCATGAGTTTGTAAGCACAAGCAGGCGAAGAATAAAAAGCCGAACCGCATCGATCAAAGTGTATTTCATTGTCTGTGTCGATCCGAGCCGTGAATGACGACGAGGAATCGAATCCACAATTAAATCTTTGGATTTGACTCTTCGGAGTCGACTCTTCGTAGGCAGGTGTGAATCATGGCAGAATCGAATCTGTTTAGACTGTGCTGACTCACAGGCTGTACAGCTTGAAAGTGTAAAAAGGCAGAACCCGAACTGAGGATGTTTTCGGGTCAGACTTACGTGTGTCCGCACTCTGTGATCATCGGTGAGTCGAAGATCTCGAGACAGACGGGACAGATGAACTCGGTCAGGTCCCGGTCTCCTCCCGCGCCGAGGCTCCTCGCGCTCCTCGGTGCTCCACTAAAGCTTCCCAACATCGCCATGACGTCCTAATAAAAAAAACCTGCTCACAAACCAGTTCGAACCGGGTCGCCGTTGGTCTGTTTATTCTGTCACTTTAATTTTACCACAACACAACTCGCGAGACTTTTATCTCGTGCGTTAGCTCCTCAGCTAATAAGCTTCATGAACTTACTCACAGAAATAAGACCAATACAACAGACAGCGACGCGCCAATCGCTGAGAAACACACGCGGAATGTCACGACCTACCTCCACGACGACTAAAGGAACAGTTTGAAGACGTGTTAACAAGTAAAGTCTATAAAAAAAACACACCCGAGTTAGCTAAACTAGCTCACCTGCTCGGCGAAGCAAGAACTTCACTGCTCTCTTCCTGTTTTGTGACGTAGTGCTTACGTAACCCGTCAGTTCCGTCATCGTG
Source organism: Clarias platycephalus (assembly GCA_030068275.1). Taxonomy (NCBI): domain Eukaryota; kingdom Metazoa; phylum Chordata; class Actinopteri; order Siluriformes; family Clariidae; genus Clarias; species Clarias platycephalus. The sequence goes on along the minus strand of JAQQZT010000015.1, from coordinate 1,252,146 downwards.
GACAGGGAGTTACGTCATAATGATGGTCTGTCTTCTGAATTCTACCATCAAATGTTTTAAAACGCCCCTGTTTCTAATGTTTTATTGATGAGATGAAGCAGGGTGTCATTGGTTTAATCCCAAAGTCAGACAAGAATCTCTCACTGACTGAAAACTGGAGTCCAATCACACTCTTAAATGTCGATTATAGATATATAGATATATATATAGATATAATGTTGATTGGAGAACCTCAGACCGGCTTCATGAAAGAACATCCCATCAGTATTAACATTAGGCTCGTTCTAGATCTTTTGGACTATGGACATTTATTTGTTGTTGTCTCCATTATTGTTTTTTCAAAGCATTCGTCACAATTGAACACAGTGTTTTATTGCAGTTTCTTAAACTTTTTGCTTTGGGTGAGACATTTATTAATTAAGTCAGCATATTCTATAGTATAATGACATAAACAGCCCTTTCATACTAAGAGGTTCAGTTCATAACGAGGAGTCAGACAAGGCCGGAGATGCTGTCTCGTGATATTCAGAATGAATCTATTTTTAAAGGCGTCATGTGTTTTTCTTTTTTTAGAGAGAGATTAAAAATGTAAAAGTTAGCAGATGTCACAACTAATTATTTTAAAGGATAATTCTCAAGTAACATATGTTTTGTCTGTGATTAAACAACTCTCTACAGGCTCTGGATTATCTTTTAATATTAGTAAATGTAAAATTATGCTCCTCCACTCTTGCAATGACACCACAATTGCAAATATATACCTGTTAAATATACTCTTAAATATTTGAGCATTTCAATTTCAAAATGTGCGGCTGAGAGACGACAGCTAAACTTTCCCACAGACTGAAGAATGTATCTACAAGTGGTACAAGAGTTTTGGCTGCGACTTGGAAATTATATTTTTTATATTTATGAATCTTACAATAGGAAAGAGATTAAAGGACGTAATTATCTTTTTTTCTGTCACAGTAACAAATCATTTAAATATATTGTCAACTTCTATATGTTAATGGCAAAGTTCTACATTCATAAATGTAAATTCTCAAAATCCTCATCTAAACTATCACCTTTCGTCTGTGAAATACAAAACCTTTTTAACTTTTTAAATCTAATAGAAAATCATAAAGCTTTTTTTGCTATTGTCTCGACATTTTGATTTAGTCAGTGGAACACTGATTTTTTTTTTTTGTCTGCTATTTAGTTGTTTATTTATTTATTATTATTATTATTATTATTATTTCTCAATTTGTTTAGTTATTTATTTGTCTATTTGTTAGTTTACTCTGTCTACTGTTGTTAGATATTTGCATATTTTTGTTATGTTTGCTTATATTTTAATCTTGTACTTTTATACTTTTCATATTGTAATTGTAATATTTTGTGATTTAATGAAGAAAAAAAAGAAAAAAGGGAGAGAAATGTTAAAAAAACGGCACTATGTTAAAAAGGGGCTAGGTTAACTCACTCACTCATTCCACGTTCATACCCCTTTATTACTAATATGAACTAATCCCAGGAAAAATATTTAGTTTATCTTTTCTAATTAATATCTATTGTGCAGGTGTTTGTTTACATTGTGCGAGTAGCACATTAGTAGCTTATTTTAAAGTAGATTATTAATTCTACCACATAACTGTTCATAACATCACTTTTACTCAACATTTAGATTTCACTTATGGTGCAGGTTAAACTTCTGGCGGAGATCTAAGTACAGCAAAACTTTCACTAAATTATGTCCAGTTTTTTGTGATGCTGTGACAAAATCTTGCTGGACAGATGTACATAGGGTACAGGGTGGGGTAAAATCCATCACAGGACACACACTCATTCACACAATACGGGCAATTTGGGAATGCAAATTAGCCTAATCTACATGTCTTTGGACTGTGGAATAAAACCGGAGTACCCAGAGAAAAGCCACCAAATACAAGATGGGTGTGTGCACACAGACCTCAAGGAAGGGAGGAATCAAACCCTCGACCCTGGAGATGCGAGTACTAACCACTACACCACCATGCCACCCATATCAAAACAAAACCCAAAAAAATCTACACAACCCCCCATTTATAATTTTCCAATACCCAATTGCATGCTCAAATGAAAAAAAAAATTAAAATAAAAAGGAGAATGAGTGCTCACTTTCCATTTTCAGTTTATAGTTTATTTATTTATTTAGTTCATTTTAATTTTTTTAAATAGTTTTTGCTTGCAATCCAAAAAACATCGCCAGGAAGGATAAAAGGCGATGATAAAAATAATAATAATAATATCACACCAGGAAAAATAGAATCCTGTAATCGATAATAATAACAATAATAATAATAATAAGAAGAAGAAGAAGTGCATTTTGTTCTACAATTTTGTGAGAGGGAACTGTTTGCTCATAGTTAATCGATCACGGATGGCATCATTCTCCCAGACAGATTTTCTGGGTAGACACCCAGCGGATTCAACTAATCTGTTAATTAGCAGTGTTTGTGTGCGTGTTACTGAATTATACCCTACGCTGGACACTGGTCGTCAAGTAAAGTCCTGTTTTAAATTGTAGTAAATGTTCAGGTTTCTACAGAATTTAACACTAATTTGTACATCCCAATGACTAGTACAGATCTTGAACATGTAGTGTAAGATATTACATTACACCAGCAGACCTTTCCAAAATGGCGGCCGCCTTGACGTGTTTTAACGAGAAAGGTTTAACACTTCCGCATTTGCTGCTGAAGACATTCTCGCGCATGCGCAGATGCCTAAGGGGGTTTTCCGTCGGAACGTTAAAGGTAAGGACTTCATAGCTTGTTGATGGCGTCTAAAAAAATCCCACCAGCTCAGTATTTTAAGCTTAACAATGAAGTGCACTTTAATTTCATGCGTGTTGAAAACTTGTCTGTATAACTCCTTTAACCGACTGAAAGCTGGCTAATCACTGTTTAATACAGAATGCTTCAGCTGGCTAGTTTGTCTTCCTAGCCACAAAGCTAACTAGCTACTGAGTTGGGCGTCTCTACAGCGGTTTTCTTTTCCCTATCCGAATTCTGGCTAGCACCGCCCACAACACGATGATTGGTTTGGAGTGGAACCGTCGTGCGCGGATTAGTGAAGTGTTATCCAATCAGGATGAACGAGGCGATACATATAGGTGTCAATCTTTCCGGAATATGGGTGTGGAGAAAAATAACGCTAGCGCAAAGGGGGCCTGGTGTTGCGGAGCTAAGCTAGTTAGCTTACTGCATTATAAAACAGGTTGCGTAAATAAAATATATAAATATCTATCGAAGGAGAACACTGTAAACAGAAGAAAGTTTTATTAAAACACGGAGTCAAACGAAATAGTATTGCGATTTAATTCTAATGATAGTGTAATGATGATAATAAAATAACATGCTAATGCTGTAATCAGGAATGCTAATAATATTTAACAGCCACAGGGAGACTGCAGGGTTTAACACGACGTTTAGGGTTATTTATGAGCTAATATTAAACTGTGATTTAAATACAGCGGAGTTTAATGAATAAACCTGATGTTTTATGAGGATATAAAAAGAGCCCTGAGAAGTGAAGGTGTAAATGATCTCCATCACTGCAGTCTCTGAATAATAATAAACCCCTGTGGACACAAAGCTCTGTCGCCTCGAACACCAGAGGAATTAATAAAACATTAAACCTGTCCTGGGATTAAACATTCACAATAATCACTCTGTACCAAGGTGTACTGGGTACGTGTGTGTGTGTGTGTGTGTGTCAGGGGAAAGAAAGTTGAACAAAATCCACCCATGTCAAAATAAATCTATATATAATATATTTCTGTAAATTCATCGGTTTTTTCAAAGATGCAAAAACAAGACAAACTCGACGAATCAGTCCTGTTTATAATAACTGCAATAAATTACAATACAATATCATATTATTCACTTAACTATTTGGTTGATTATTTGTTTACTTGCTTACTTACTTAATATTTTTAAATAAATTTATTTACAAGCTGACTGAAAGCGGTCCTGAACTCCTTAAAACTTGTGCTTAATCATTAAGATATTTAAAGTATTTTTTCTTTTAATAAATATTTAAAAGTTTAATTTATAATTTATGGACAATGTAGGAGTCATAAAACAAAAGTTGATAAGAAAATGTAAAGAATGTGTGAATTAATGTAAGTCAAAGAGAGAAAAAATCAGTTTAATTTTCAAACAAAATAGAAAATTGTTACTTAATTTTTAATATGCTAAAACTTGCTGAATAAGGCTTTGTTCATTAAATTATATTATATTTAATATAAATACGAATTTGTTGTATTACATTTTAGTTAGTTTATTTTAAAGACATAATTTAACCCCCCAGTCCAGAAAATAAAAATACTTACCTTTATGAAACAAATTGCGTGTTAAAAAAAAAAAATTAAAATTCAAGCGACTATTATTATTCTTTATATTAAGATAATTTTTTTTTATTATAATATAATTATGAAAATACAATTTAAAATGTATTATTTACAAATACAATTTATTATATTTTATGAATAGTATGAATAATTTATGAACAGTTATAAACTCTAGCAACAGCAACATTAATGAAAAAAAATCTTTACAGTTTAGTTTCAGTTTTTTTTTGTTTTTTTTAGACTGGAAACAATTTGTTTCCCCTTTTTTTGGCAAAATATTAAATTTTCTTACAAATGTAACTATTACTATTATTGTTGTTGTTGGTTTATAATAATGTTTTGTGAATTATTTATTGTAGTTATAATTTCCCTGTGAAACTCTTTGGACAAATCTTTTGGTGTGCAAGTAAAGAAAAAATATATATCCAGTGTACATTTTTACCGAGCCAATAGAAGCGTTATTAAGCTCTATAAGCCTGTTATAAACCTGTTATAAACATGCTATAGCAAGATGATCAGCTGTAAGTGTCGGTCCTGAGAGACCTCAGCCCAAATCGTCTTCTCTTCATTTACAGATTTTTGCCTTTTTGCTTTTTCAGCCGTCGATCTTCACACACACACAAGAACACTGACCTGGAACACACTGCAGCGGGAAGAACTTCAGAGAAACCCTTGAGAGCTTTACACTCGGTCCTCCACCCACTTCCTGTTCCTCTTCCTTCAGGGAGTTTGGTATAACGAGGCCTCGAGAGACGGCGAGAGCGGTGCAGACGTGAGACGCGAGCTCCAGGCAGAGCGCAGGGACGGATTCAACCTCCTCGCTTTATTCGGGGAAAATGTAAAATTAATTTTAAAGCACAGGAAGGAAGGAGGGAAGGAGGGAGGTTTAGCGTAGAACAAAGACGACGATGTAACCAGCACCACATTTCCGTAAACGCAGCGGGTTTGTTTGGCCTCGGCTTGTGTGCGCGTGTTTTTCCGCCTGCATGATAAACCAATGAGAACGCAGCTCGATTAAACTTTACATCCGTACGTGTCTGGGGAAGTCAACAACAGCGATGGCGAAAACACACGAAGGGGAAACGATCAAGTCCTACTGCACCTCCTGTCCGAATCCCTCAGGCGTTTTCTCACAGTTTTAACCCGCGAGCTTCAGATCTTAACCGTGAGCACCGTACCCGTCCAGCATGCACAGATGGGACGCTTTGTCGCGTTGCTTCGCCGTCCCAGTGGAACCGAACCTTCACCTAACCTCTTAGCCAATCAGAGTAAGGGCTCATGAACATGCGCGAGTAGAACCCGAGGCCGAGCGATGGATGCCAAGCTTCGAGACGATTTGTTCCGGAGGTACGTGGCGTTCCTGGAGAAGCGGCTGGAAGAAGGAGTGGGCGGAGCTCAGGGAACCGTCCGGGAGGAGGCCCTCGTCTCCACGGCGACCGCCCTGCTGGGGGCGTGCGAGGCAGAGGCGGCGCAGCGATTTCGCATGATCCGGTTCTACGACATCGTCGAGAACTCATTGCGAATGCTGAGGGGCGCGAACCTGCACACGCTGGAGAGCGCCTTCGCCACGCTGGAGACCGTCTGCACCAACCTGCTGCTGTTCCCCTGGAAGAAAGAGTTCCGCTGCATCAAGGTGCGTGTGTGTGTGTGTGTGTGTGTGTGTGTGAAGACAAAAAAACAAACCACAAAGTAGTTGTTGTCATGGTTAAAAAAAAAAAAATATATATATATATATATCTTTAGATTGACTTCTGAAACTGGAGACGTCTTCCGTAAATTTTGGCACAAACACATCACTCTTATTCTGTTAAACTTTAACAATTTCATAGGTTTTTTCACGTTTATTATTATTATTTTTTTTTTTAAAAACCCATTGTGTTCATGAAATCTGATTGGCCGAGCTTCATCACTTTTTTGTTGCTTAGCAACCAAATCTTCCTGTTAACAGACTGCAGTATGTGTAGAATGACAAACGTTATTCTTTAGGTGTGTTGTTATTATATTGTTGTTATTTTCTGAGCCACTAGATGGTATAGGGTAGAGATCCGTGAGACATAGACGTTGATGTAGAATTTAATTTCACTTTTTTCTATTTCAGACGTTCACCGGGCCGTACGTCTACCAGCTCCAGTCGGCCGTCTGCGAGTCCGATCTCCGCGGCGTGCTGCGCTCCATGGGCTACTCTCGGGATCAGGACCTGCAGTACGTAATGAGGGATCAGCACGTCGGCGCCGGCGGCCATCACCTTCGCCAGCTGGCGTTCGAGCTGCTCCTGGCGCAGGCCGAGTGCCGCCTGCTGAGAGAGCGCGGAGGGGGCGTGGCCGAGCTGGAGGCCGTGGAGGCGCGCAGGAACTCCTGTGGCGACGACGTCACGCGCTTGTCGGCACGCCAGTCCGACCTGGACCGCGCCCACCTGAGGCGCAGCGGGCGTCCCTCCAAATCCGTAGACGTGACGGACGGCGCCGGTCACTGGCACCAAGCCAACAAACCCATCCTCAAAACGTCACTCAGCCTCCGCAAAGAGCCACTCTTCGTCGACGCTGAGGAGGACCTGAAGGACGAGATAATCCGCCCCGTCGGAGACTATTACCCATCCCAACCGCCCGACCCGTACGCCTACCACCTCTCCTCCCTGGACGAGATCGACCTGTACACGGAGCGAGGGATGAGCGGGCGCCACACGCCGTCCCGGACACCCAGCAGGGAATCGTGGGAATCCTGCGCGCCCAAGAGTCACGGGTTGAAGTGTCAGGGCTGCGGCCTGAGCTCGCCGACGCTCTCTTCCTGCCAGAGGTGCGACGCCATCCTCTGCCCGACGTGCCACGGCTCGGACCCGGCTCCCTGCTGCGGCTTCCCGGACTTCCCGAAAAACTCCTTGCGCCCTCTGGACGGCTACGTCCCCGTCAAGGAGAAGCTTTCGGTCTATTCCAGCTCGCACCCGCACACTCATACTCACGCTCACACGCACACCCACACTCTGACACACACACACCCGCTCTCACACTCGCACTCCCACTCGCCTCTTCTGGACAAACCCATGATCGGCACCAAGCTGTTCTCGAGCAAGCCGCCCTCGGCGGGAGGAGCGTCGCTGTCGTCGTCCGGCGCCGGGGCGTCGCGCTGCGGCTTCTGCAACAAACCCGGAGCCTCACACACCTGCGTGAATTGTTCCAAGGTGTCGTGCGACACGTGTACCAACCTTTACATGGGCGACGTGTGCACACGCAAGAGTCTGCACCACAACTTCATCCCCAACCACCAGCTCAACTACAAATCCAGCACCATCACCCACCTGGTGTACCGATAAACACGAACCGTCGCTCCGTTTCTTCTTCTCCGGTTTTATTATTTCTCCGTCTCTTCATCATCCGGTCACGTGAGCTTATCGTTCTTCCCGCTCCTTTTAACCTTTACTCTCCTGCCTTGACTTTCTTGATCGTAGAGAGAAAGAAGAACAAAAAGCGGACGCCGGAACAGAAGAAAAGAAACAAACAAAAACAAAAGCCCAGATTGAACAATGACAACGATGACATATGCAACGTGCGTCATGTAAGAGACTGCGAATTTCAACTCTCTCTCTCTCTGGAAACGAGACGAAGCTTGAACAAACCTGAACAAAGAGAAGACACAAAGAACAAACACTGGAAACTCAGTAGTATATATATTTTGAAACTTAATTCTATAGAGATCCGCGCGAGAGTTCGGAACGGTTCCGCCGCCGTGTAATGTCCGATCGGATGAGAAATATTTTCACGTGTCCCATAAAGCTGTCCAAAAATGCTGCTGTGAAATAAATCAGGTGGAGAAAGTTGTCGCCCCGATCACATTGATTGTGTGGGAGTGAAACAGAAGAAACCTTTTCTTTCTTTCTTTCTTACTTTCTTTCTTTCTTTCTTTCTTTTCACAGATTAGATCAAGAAAGTTTCAGGACGTTTATACAAAACAAAAGTCGGGTTTAAAGGCAATCAAATATCATTAATTCAATAAAATGTTTAATTATATGGGTTAAAAATAAATTAAGAACATTTATTTTTAAATCAGTACAAATAGAAATGTTCAGTTTATTTTTTATTTTGATGTTTAAAAAAAAAAGATCAAACTATAGAGGACATAAAAGGGATATCGCTTTTTTTGTTGTTGTTGTTTTTCGCATCTGAGCTAAAGTGCTGTACATTATAGGTAGAGTAAATATAATTCAAATATAAACATAAATTCAGTCCTAACAAAATGCTTTTAAATTGTTTGTAAACAAGCTCAGTTAAAAGTCAAATATTTGCTTCATTTTCATTATCTGATTTTTTAATTTTTTATTATCCGATCCAGGTTTGGTTCTCGCCATCAGACTGATATCGGTACTGATGCTGAATATCGGATCGCAAAAAAAAAAACATCAGTACAACCGTGTTTTAAAATTATACTCAGGATTGTTTTTGTAACTTCCCAACCAATCAGGTTGCAAAAAAGAAAAAAAAAAGTAAAGTTTTCTGAAAGATTCTGTTTACAGCCTAGCATTGAGGTGAGCATAATCAAAGGCATGTCGTCTGTTAAAAAGCGCCATCAACATCAATGACATCGTCACTCCTGATCTGGAAGAGAAAGGAAGACAAAAAATACTCCCAGAGCAACGTATCAATAATATAGATAATAAAATAAACCCTAACATATTGAGTTCTTTTTATTATTTTTTTTTTTTCCCTGATTTTCTCCCTAATTTAGCCGTGTCCAATTCCTCCCCGTCACTAGGGGGCTCCACATTAAGGCTACTACTACCACTCAGGTGAGAGGGCCAAAGACTATCAAGTGTTTCCTCCGAACCGCGTGACTCCAGCCGACCGCATCTTTTCGAACCGCTCGCTCACGCAACGTTAGGGGCGGAGTAACACACTCGGAGGACAGCGCTATCCGCTCCTTCCGCTTGCGCGAGCTCACCGATGCCCCTGATTGGCTGTTGAGCCGTGATTAATGTGGGAGCACAAAGTACCTCTCATCCCTCCCCTCTGAGAGAGCTCGGCCAATCAGCTCTCTCTAGTCCTCTGGCTGTGAGAGGTTACAGCATCACCCGGGAACCGAACCAGCGATCTCAGAATGACTTAGATGACCAGTAACTTCAAATCCTCCTAAGTCGTTTTCTAATAATTTGACTTCTAAAATAGTGACTTTTTTGTTTTTTAAATATATTTTCCAGTAAACATGTCGACACTTGAAATCACTCCTTAGTTTTTACCTTCAGAAACTCGACTGTGACAAATAGAGAAGAAACCAGCAGTAACAGCATCAGCTTTAAAAAGCATCAGCATTTCACACATCTGTGTGGGTGTGTGTGTGGGTGTGTGTGAGAGTAACGGATGTTGTTGCACCACTAAAGCTTCTCTTATTTAAGACTGTTTTTTAATTTTGATTTTAAATATGATGATGAAACTCTGCGTGTAAATTCTGCACACGATATGGAAAGTGTTTAACCGACATAAATAGTTTACGATTTTAGGGATGCTGTTAATTAATTAGTCTTTTAAACAGAATACACCACCTCGTTCATGATCAGTTTCAGTGATATAAAAAAACATCTCAGACTCAGATTTTTTTAGTGGAATTTTTTATTACAATGATTTTACTGATAATATAAAACTGATATTTTTAGTTTTTTGGTTGGTTGGCAAATATGACTCAAACGAGCCGACCTATTCGATAGGAAAAGTGATGAATGAATGAATCAGGAAAAGAATCAAAGTAAAGCTCCACAGCAATGTTTCATATCATCGCTTCGGTTCTGATTTGATTTAAACACCGTGTCTGAAGCGATGTGATCGGGGTGAAACTCCTCTTCGACACGTCCGTGACACTGTTCTTCCTGTGTGACTCATAAATACAGCTGCAGAAATGCTTGAAATGCAAATCAACTGGTTAAAATGTTTGTGCACATTTCATTTTTCAAAGTCTGAAAACACCAGCGATATCTCAGAAACAAAGCGTATTGCATCATCAGTTATCGCGATATTAATATACTTATATTACCGCATTGCGCAACTCGTAAATAAGCGCATTTAAGAGACTTTAAATACCTGATTAGAAATATAAACACAATAAAACTGATATTTTATTTTGTGAAGATATGCTTGTTCATCATCGGTCTAAAATAAAGCTTTATTTTAACCTAATAATAAATTATTGTTTGAACGCAGTCCATCCCGACCTAAAGTGTCCGTTCAGAGACGGGAGAAAGTTTTGTAAGTATTGATCATCGCTCTCTCACTGAGTTTAACTCACTGTTTATTTCAAAACTTCCCTCATCACTTTTATCTTCGATACACAAAACTAATCATACTGTTGTTTTTGTTTTAAACCTCAGTTAAAATCTTTGTTCATTATTTGGGTTTAAACAGCAACTACAAAAAACCGCCAGCACAAGGCACTATTTTATTTTTTCAGAAGGAGCCAATTATTGTTATGTTTAAGCTAAAAGTGGTGGAGATGATGTTAATCTCTAAAACATGCTGTGTGTGCTGTAAAGAAAAATAAGTGAATAAATGTGAACAATCGCCAGCTCCGACCCAAAACGTGCGATGTGAATAAACAGAGCCAGCTGATTAATTACACCTGACTGTTGTGAAAAAGACACCCACACACACACACACACACACACAGATAAAACTGTTAGTTAATAATCATTTAACCTTCTATCTTATACCGATCCGAGTAAAATAAACACTAGGGGGCGCTGTAGTATGGCTTAGCACCTACGCAGCTGCTCTGCTTAATCGATACACCTTGCCGTGTTCGTTGCTCACACGCACAAAATCAAAAGTCAGAAACCGAGCCTCACACACACACACCAACGTGAAAACAATTCTCTATCTGTGTATTCATTCACACAGACTAACGCTGTGATTCATCGCTTTTGGAAATTCTGAAAAACAGATTCCACAGAAGAAGAAAAAACGCTCAGAGGAGGAACGAAATGGGGCAGTGATGGCTCAGAGGGTTACGGCTCTGATTTACTAATCAGAAGGTCAGTGGTTCGAGCCCCAGATCCACCAAGCTGCCACTGTTGAGGCCTGAAGCAAGGCCTTTAACCCTGTCTGCTCCAGTCACACACCATGTGCTCCGACTCCAACACCCTCGCTGGGAAATGTAAAGAAAGTATTTCGCTGTGCAGTGATGCGTGTGTGACTAGTAAAGGCTTACGAAACCAGAGGAAAGTGCTATCCACCCTCTTCTGCATACTTTGAGCTGACTGACCGAAGATAAACAGAACTTCACTAATCATCACTAATCGCGTGTGTAGAGCTTCTTTAGATGTTTATCAATTTCAAGTCTATCTCTACAAATCTACAAACCGGATTCCAAAAAAGTTGGGACACTTAACAAATTGTGAATAAAAACTGAATGCAATGATGTGGAGA
>JAQQZT010000015.1:1194933-1210763 GCA_030068275.1 Clarias platycephalus | reverse complement strand
AAGTAAAATTACAGATTTTAAAAACTACTTTAAAAAGTAGAAATACACAAAAAAAAACTACTCAATTACAGTAACGCGAGTAAATGTAATTCGTTACTTTCCACCTCTGCACACTACACACACTGCTTGGACCAATAACCAATAACCACTGCTTATATTTATAACCACAAACATCCACAACACAAATGTATTTGTTCCTGAAATCTATGTTTTGGTACGATAGTTTTTTTAATTAATTCTCCACCGAGTTCCAGAAGTGACACGGGTACTGTAGGGCCAAATGGGGTTCAGGTGCAGATTAGACTAAAACTGAGAGTGAGGAGGAAACTGAGGCTGAAAGAAAGTTGTGGAGACAAAACCAGGAAGTGAAACAGACACTAAGGACGAGTGTGTCTCCAAATCTAGGCTTCAGATCTGTTTCACTTTAACCTGTGAATGTAGCCTAATTAATTATAGCTGAAACAGAGTCTTACACAGTCAGGGTTAGAGCGCCGCCTGCTGGTGAGGCGTTCTGCTGACGGTGTGTTTTGCATTTTAATCTAGACAAGGATTTAATTTAAAAAAGTAATAAAAATTTGGAACAAAGGATGAATAGAAAAAATGTTTTTAAAAATACCCGTGTTTATGTGGACTCGGCTCCGGCCAGGAACAGGATCAATAACCAGACAGCCGATAAACAAGGATTGATTCTATTGGTTCAGACCCAGTTTCTGAGCCATCACCCCAGTGCTGTCATGTCAAAACATGCAGTTCTCCATTCAGTCTCCAAAAGTGAGTCAATCCCTCCATCAGTTAATTATATTCAGCAACTAACAATGATGTATAATTAGGGGTGTAGCTGATGAGTGACATCTACATTGCAGGTTTCAATCCGCTAGCTGTCTAACCAGTTACCTGAAGTCATTGTAGTTTAACCTAAGAGAAGTCGGGGCGACACTGGACGGACGGCGCTACTGTACCTGCACTGACTTTGTTGCAGTTGATGTTCTCTGAAAGACATGGTTTGTTCCAGTGCTGGTTTCTCCTTCTACAGTATAAACGCCTTCACCCGCCTGTGCACACTGCTCTGATCTGTGGTGTTTAGGTCTCCAGGAGAACATCAACGGCAGCAAAGGGGAATTTAAAAACAGATCTGAGAGTTGGGTTCAGTGATGGAGAAAACTAACGGCAGAATGGTTCGAATCAGGAACCTTGAAAACAGAGTTGCTGTTAATCTGCTTTTACAGGATGTTGAACAAACTTTAAAAAATGAATTTCTTGTGATCTGTAGATGCAAGCTGAATATAAAATACTATTCAACGAGAGAGGAGAGAGCATTCTGTGACTTCACATCCTTCACTTGATCTGTGACAGACATTAAGTCACTGGACAGCACTGATGTCTGCTATCGTAATCAAATATCCATTACTTTGAGTTATTTTACATTTATTTCAACTCTTTAAAAAAATCCATTCCATAACTGTGATGTATTTAAAATAGACATTTTAAAGTTACAGGAGTTAATTACCAAAATAACATTATCATTAGTTCAGTAATGCCACTGAAACTAAAGCATGAGCGGTGCAATGTCCATGTTTCACCAGCAGGGGCAGTGTATTGCTCTTTAAGGAAAAGGTATTCAGTATAAATTAAACAGAAATGTAGATAGAATGTCCAAACTGTACAGTGATGCTGTTACCAATATGATGTTAAAAACTCAGCCAGTGTTTATTTGTAGACCAACTGTAGGCCTTGTGTACACGGTATAAATATTCCATCGTCAGAGAGAGAGAGAGAGAGACGTGTATTATAAATATCCGGGCACAGTGTTTTATAATTGAAATTTAAAAGGCCCAAGTAGACAGACATCGTGTTAATCCGCTTCTTCAACATCGGGGAAACGGAGATGATCGTCTGAAACATAATGAGCTCCACAGCAGCAAGTGAAGTGTCATTTAAGCCGGAATTCGAGTTCCAGAGCGTCAAATGTCCGTGTAACACCAACGAACACTAATGAAATAACAGCCCACAAATATAATAAACCACAAACAGAGCACACAACTGCAGCTTTTAATTTAATAATCCCCCAAATGTAATAAGATTCCTACAGACAGCAGCAGTTGCTATTACAGTAGATTGTTACTTTTGTGGGAAGGTGAAAATCTTCAAGCTTTTAAAATAGTAATAACAAAATGTCATATGAAATGTGTTTGTATTTATTATTGTTATTGTGTTTGGATTATGATATTAACAGCTGCAGATGATTACGTTTGTGTATTACGTATGTAACGCTGTTTATTCCACTGACGGGTGTTACAGAGCTGAGGATAAACAAAAGGGGATAAAAAAATAACACAGAATCCTCAACTTTTACTGTACTCTCATTTGCATTAGATTCCCATTTTTCCATTCAGCAAAAAAAAAAACATTTTCTTGTGCACACATGATTGATTTATTTTTTAAAAATTTTAAAGCAATGGGCATGTTGTTATTGCAGGCATGACACTTAGTTTTGTGTTCATTTCAGAAAAAAAAACAAAAAGTTAATAAAAATTATAATACTATTTCCATTTTGTAACATTTTTTGTTTGTTTGTTCTTTCTTTTCCACAAAGGTCTCTTCATGGTCAGAAAAAGGAGAAAATGTGTCATTAACCTATCTGACAGTAAAATAAACATTTTATTATTACGTTGGAAAAATTATGTAATAATTAATTATGTAAACGAAGCCACTTTCCATAAATGAATGCAAATACTTTAAAATATATATTAAACAGTTGTTATTTTCATTGTTATAAAACTGACCACATTCACCTTTAGTGTTTGGGTGTAATTATAAAAAAGGATTAATGTGCAGTTTTATGTGTGTAAGATTAATCATATTAATATATAAATGTGTATTTAATGTTTATTCTAACCCTTAAACATCAAACCATTTAACATTTTGGTACTGCACTTTTTAGGTCAGTAAATTGTGTTGATTTGAGCTTCTCTACCACTTGGTTGAGGGATGCTATACAAAGAAGAGTCCAGTAGATGTCACTGTATCTATAAATAATGTGCTTTGTCAATTATTTTGTAGCGTACCACAAGAAATAAATTGCACAAAATTAGCATTTTATCTGAGTTTCACTTTCTTTCTTTTTTTGCTTTTTAATATATTAATATGTTGACAATGAAGCGGCATCTCAGTCATTAGGAAGCAGCCTGTACTGCGGTCTGTACAAAATAAATAAATTAAATATATTTAAATAAATAAATATTCAAAAATCCTTTTTTGCCCATTCTTTTTTTTTTTTTTTATGCATAACGATAGTGCTATATACAGTATAGTGATATAATTAAAGTTACAATATTATACTTTAATACACATTTGACATATTTCATCATTGGGATTTTGAGGGAAACAATGCTCTAAAGGGAAAATAATCAAGCTTTGTTAATGCTGCTGGGTGTTCAGGTTTAAATCTTTTTCCAAACTCACTTCTCTCTTCGTTAGCACTTTTTAAGCACGTTAGTTTTGTAGATCCTTACCTGATGTCAAACGCACTTTTTCTTTATTGCCACCATTGTTCGTCTTGTAGCTCAGGTTGACATTAATGCACTTTCACAGTAACATCTCATTCTTTTTACAAAGTTGCACGTGTTTGTATTTTGGCTCACACTTGTGTAAAGGGTCTTCATTTGCATATTGAACCTGATTGGCTGTTACATTTTGTGAGGCAAGAACACGGTCTGTTTCATAATTAATACTAATTCACTGAAATTTCATTACATAAAAAAGATATTGTAATTTAATTGACCATAAAAAATTCATGAAATATTGTAATTTAAACAATAGAATCTCAGGTAGTATTTAAAAACACAAGAGGTAATACTCAGACAAATAAAAGATAACCTTTTGAATTATTTTATTGAAAATTGGAGTCACAGTATTTCAGAAAACAAACATTTTACCCATGTGCAGAAGAACTGAAGCATAAAGTGATGATCTAATAAAGTTTCTTCTTCAGTAATGAAACACACACCATTTATCTCCTTCCGCTGCCGTGTGACGAGTTCGTCGTAACATCAGCGCGCGTGCAGCAGCTATAACACTCAGAACTGAACAGAATAAAATGCCTTGGCTTTATTAATCTCACCAACTTAAATAATAAAGTATTCTCCTTCATATGAATGGTCAGTATGCAGCACATAGAGCAGAGTGCAAAAGTTTAGATCCCCATGGGAAAAGGAAAATCTGTTTTATAAAGTTATCTACAAACACCTAACATAACATAAAATATCTAAAATCAAAAATGAAATTAGAAATGAGATGCTGATCCGACATCCTGGACAAAAATCCCAATCCAAGGCAAAATCAGTGATTCTGTAGAAATGATTAAGATTTAAACTAAGGTTCATTTTTTTATGATAATATATGAATATACACATTTTTAAAATATCACAATTTCTATTTCTATAAAAAGCCTCAGAAGACTAGAAGTCTAAATGCCTTTCTGCTACAAAATTAATTTATTTTCCTTTGGTTTGGACGTGACGTTTCTTATATATTTTTAAATAAGATTAATCTAATAATTAATTTACTGCAGTTTTTCTCTTAAACCCACCTTCCCAAGAACCATTCCCATTAATCCTGACATACAACACTAAATAATCTGTAAATATTCAATTAAAAAACCCAACACTGAAACCAAATCTGGCAAATTAGCTTATCTTTAAATAAATTTAAAAAAGCAGTTTTTCCCTGTAAAAGGGAAAAAAGCAGCATGGCGTAGCAAACCCTCCTCATACTCTACATCCTCAGAAGCTACTTTGATTAAAAAGATTCAGTAGCAAGATTTAACACAAACACAAATTAACATATAAATTGTATTTTCTACAATTATGCAGCACATTAATAAATATCACATTAGTAAAGAGTTAAATCCCAACATCCGCACATGTGCCGGCAGTGTCCTTTACCTTTAACAAACAAACCAAAAATCTGGAATAAAGACAAATTTATCGAATATCTCTCACTGCACCACAGCTCGGTCGAGTCCTGCATTCTGATTGGCCAGAAGGTCTTGATTTAATTTTCAATAAACAGCGTAGCTGAAAAATCACAGCTTCATATGAATCCCCTCGTTTCTATGGTAACAGCTCAAAATGTATGCAGTTGTTTGCGTAAAATGAGTGGAAGAGGAGTTTACGCTTCTTTGTAGTGACACGACAAGTTGTTGCTGTTTTTTGTCTTTATATTATAAGCAACAACAAAAAAAGAAGAAAAAGAAATAATGCATAAGATTATAATTAATTAATAGGAAATCGCTGAAGCGGTAGATCTGGAATCTACACTGTGGGATGAGATGTTCTAGGAAAATTATTTTTAAGATCCAAGAACACAAAAAGGAAATATTTGAGAGTAATTCCTTGACTTGTTTTTCTAGCTTAACATTATCTAAATAAACAAAATATTTTTTTTTTAAATGAGACTTAATAATTTTGTATTTGTTGTACTGCAATATAGAGTATAAATGTGTGTCGCATTTGATCGGACCAATTCTAAACCTGAAAGTTGTAGCTGCACAAACAAAACAGGTCTGAGAACAGTTCTAGAACATGGACCTAACAGACCGAACCAGTTCTATAGTTCTAGAACTGTTCTCTGCCATTAGTGACCAATACGCGACGATAGGCGAATAGAGCTACGATCGTCTGCGAGGACTCGGGTACGATGACGTGCTGCATGAATGACGACAGGAACACACACTTGCTGAAAGAAACCAGTGTGTGTGTTTCACATCATGACAGAGAATACGTTTTTAAAAATAATAATCTATGACGGCCCTATAATAAACATACAGGATAAATTTGCCTTTATTCCAGATGTTTTCACTTATGATGTGTGTATATATATACACTTTTTATATATATATATATTTATATATTTTTTTTTTTTTTTTTTTTTTTTTTTTACAGTGTTACTTTAATATCAGTGTTACTTTCTATTTGATCTCCTTCCCTTCTTCATGAATGTGGGTTTTTGGCACGGTCCAGTTACTTGGTACAGCCCGTGTACCTTATTCAGTAGATGTGAGAGGTGTGTGTGTGTGTGTGTGTGTGTGTGTGTTTCAGAGCAGTTCAACTTCATCATCCTCAGACCCGGAGGGACCCTGTCGCACCTCCTCGTACCACTTATTGGTCAGAGTCTTCATCTGGATTCGCCCGTGCAGCAGATCCTGACACACACACACACACACACACAATTAGAAACATGCCAAGTGATTTCCCACACAAAGTGTTTTAGGCTTCAAAACAGAACAACAATCTGCTACTAAAAAATATTTTTAAAATGTTAATGATCGAATGTTTATTTTATGCACTCACTGTCCACTTTATTAGAAACACCTGCTCATTATAATTCTAACGATTCAGTTTGAACCGTTCAGTCGATGTTTGTTGTTGGCTTCAGAGGAGTGTGACGTTTACATACCTGCATGAACGTGCTGGTGTTCCTAATAAAGTGGACATGGGTGTATTTATGAGATTTATCGCTCTAAACATGTTTCGAGTTTTCTTTCTCCTAATAAAGCTACAAGATGAGCTACTGGACGTATGGATCTGTAATGATTGACACTCGCCTTGGTGAAGCCCCGCCCCTTTTCCAACCGGGTTACGATCCCTGACCAGTAGATTAGCTGCCTAGTTTAATAATCGATCACGGAGTCAAAGTCACAGAAAAGTCGCGGTTCAGATATTTTTTTTCGTTTCCTTCCTGTATTTAAATATTTGTTTTTATAAAGAGTTTTTCAGGATACTAATTAGTCACAGAGGGCGTTCCAATTTATTCTTTTTTATTTTTTCCCTGCCCGAGGCTATTTAGATTTCAGGATAAATAAATTAGAAAAAAGTACATGTATGCGGGACAAGACGTGTGTGTGAGTCGTATTACCTCCTGCGTGAGTCTGCGAGTAAAGAAGGGATTGAGGTATTTAGCGTCGAGCCACAGGAAGCCCTTCAGGTCCTGTCTCTGTACGATCTGAGCCTCGTACTCCTCCTCCGTCAGCTCCGAGAGGTGCTCCGACTCTATTGTGTTACCCTGAGAGAGAGAGAGAGAGAGAGAGAGGGAGAGAGAGAGGGAGAGAGAGAGGGAGAGACGGAGAGAGGATTTATACAAATTATTTAAGGAAAAGAACAGAAAGCAGTGTATTAAAAAGGATAACAAGGACGCGGCCATGTACATGTCGTGTGATGGAACGAGTCGCGTCGCTAAAAGCCGCCATATTGCTGGTGTTCTGCTAATCCATGCTGCTCATCATATTTTGCTACTTAATAGTTTTGACTAGATGGGGAATCATTTTGCTGATTATGTACTCGGATCATTATTTGATGGTGATATCTGTGCATCAGAATATGCTACCCAATGTTTGTCCCCTCCCCCCCACCAAAAAACAAAACAAAACAAAAAAACAGTCTGGCATCCAAGAACCAGTCAGGGAAATGGGTTTCAATTCGAAATACATGATGGTTTAGAAAACATTAAACATGGTTTCCAAAATCTTCAGCAACGCCCTGTGCCCTAATACGGGTGGAATTGAGTTAAATGTGATTCTGACGCAAGAGCCTGATAATCACTTAGTCTTTATGGAAAGAGATTTTTGTACAGTTATTCATAAAAACAACTGATAAAGTAACATCCATCTATTTACTGTTAATGTGGTGGTGAACACTGCTCCTAAATCATCTCCTCTCAGCCGTCTGCAGGTCTCGATCAGTCACACGGAAATAATCAGACTGAATACAAACATGCTATCGGGGCGATATTACGAAATTAGAATTGACTGTAAACACACCATAAACAGTGTGAAGTGTCCGTTTTGAAAATCGCGAAACTGTGATTCCTCTTCACAGATCTAAACCAATGAGTGAGTGACGGCGCTCTGAGCCAATGACGGTTAACGTTACATTTGTCAAATGATGTTGTGGGGACATCAGGCCGGGGGGGGAGGGAGGGGTTGGGGGGTAGATCTTTTTAATAATGTACCACCCATGAGTAACAGGAAATACGTTACGTAAGAGCATGAAACCCTTAACTGTTTTCTTTGCTTGATGCAGCCGAATCATTTGAGCCTTCTGAACGGACGTCCTTTATTTATCCATCATTTCATTAATCAAAGAAAATAAAGAATGATTACGGATTTCATTCAGATTTTTCCCACTTGTTGATATTATTAGTATATATTAGTATCAGTATCGAATACGTTTACTGAACAGCATTTCATGATCAGACTTTCTGGATATAAGATTTAAGCCAAAAACTAACTGGACTAACACACGGTGCAGAAACCATGCTCTCACCATCTTCTCCGTCTTGCTCAGGTTGATGTCCTTCCTGTTCCTGCGTCGTGATTGGCTGTCCTCGATGTCCATGATGCGGATGAGCGGCATGGTCCCGCCCCCCATTAACAAGATGGTGAAGAGCACGATGACGATGGTGGTGGTGCCGATCAGCTGCCGCTTCTCGATGGGCTCGAGGCCGAGGTGGAGGCTCAGGGCGTACGGGATCGCCCCCCTCAGGCCTGGAGGAACAGACAGAGGGAGTTGAGTGAGAGATTTACGAAATGAGGGACGTTTAAAATAGATTTAATGATGTTTCTCACCACTGAACCACATGATGAACATCATTTTAGGCGTGATCTTGTGGTCACGGAAGAAGTTGAGTAAGAAGGACAAAGGGAAGATGTTTATGGCTCGACCAAGGAGAACCAAAACCTGCAGAGCAAACGCCAGCAAAAAAAGGTAAGTTTTATTGCCGGTAAGTTACTGTGTGGTATTGGAGGAATAAAACACGAACAGGGTCAGAGTGAGATTAATAAATCTGCTTCATCAGACTACCACATGGCTTTCTGTTCTGGTTTTTGGAATTACAAGAAGTACAAAAATATATACGTACACAAAGTTAAATAATAATTTAACACACCGAATCATTTAAAAATACTATAGATGTCAAACAATAAAAATTAAAAACTACTATTAAGTTCTATTTTTACATTTATTTAAACTAAAGATTGATTATGTAATTATTACATCTGTTAACGATGTTGAGATGCTGTTTGTTTTTCTTCATAAAGTTCCAATTACACCTTAATTTAAATAAAAAAACTTGGGGTTTTCACTTTTTAAAAAAAGCATTAAAAAGTGCACATCGCCACCTGGTGGACTGGAGCAGAAAAGCTGCTGCTATATCGTATCGTATATAATATATTGTTAGTAAGATATAAATAATAAATAAAATTTGTTACTGAAATAAACATTGTTATATGATACAAGCCTATTAAAACATAAATTTTACACATTTGTTTTGGAGTTTTTAGACAACTATCAAGAACAGCAAATGCACATCTTACAGTATATGTAGGGAAAAGATTTACTGCTGCATTCTTTAAAACATGTAAAGTTAAAAGAAAAAACAGATAAATTGGAAAAACATCATAGGAAAAAAAAAGGAAAAAAAATATATTTTTTTTCTATAATGTTTTTCCTATTTATCAGTTTTTTCTAGCTTTTTGATTTTCTCCTCCTTTATTTGAAGGGATTTGTATAGTTTAAATGTGTAAAACTTTACAGGTATAACGTTTAGACGTGACTCAACCTTTTTTTTTTTTTCAAATTGTTTTTAAAAAAAACATCATAAAGAATTAGGATATTTATAAAATTGAGCTACTTAAACAGGCGCAATACAAATTGAATCAGTTTCTTAGTATTTTTGTTGTTTCCTTCATGCTTTGACATGCGTTAAATTAAAAGTTTTTTTTTTCTTCTTGCAGTGTGATGAGTGCAGTGTGATTTTGTAGCCGGAGGTTCAGTAAGGCAGTAATTACTCACGATACACCAGATAACAAAAGAAAACTCGAACTTGTGGGGGAAACTGAAAATGGAGAGACCCAGGAAGGCAAACACACAGGTTTCTGTGGAGGAGACACAAAAGGAAAGAAGAAGAGAGTTTAGTATCCGAAACAGAAACAAATCTTTTGATCATATTTAAATAAAATTAATCATATGACTAATGATCATATTTAAATAAAAAAATTTAGTGAAAATAAAATTATGATTTTTTTTTTTATTTTGGAAAAAAAAAACATCTGTATATTAAACAAGCACTTGGCTTATATGTTGCTATAAAGAATCACAATAAATGTGTAATTTTAATCAATGCTCAAACAATACTAAAATATAAATTTTGTTAACAAAAATTTGTATACATTTACAAAATCACCCAAAAATTCTGCCAAGACGTGATGTAAAGTGTCGAGTTCACGTGGAGAGCACCTGATTTTTACATATTGTGTGTAAATTAGCAGAATTTAATAATTAGCTATACTTTCATTTAATTCCATTAATAAATAGTTTGACTTTTCTTCTATAGATAAGGCGCGAGGTGAGGGTCGTTTGAAGGACGTGACTGACCACACATGAAGGCGACAGTGCGTAGCGTCTGCTGCATGAGGATCTGTGTTACAGGAGACAGGTTATGATGTGTGTAGTGGGACATGACGATACCCGAAAACAGGATGGTCATTATACCTACAGACAGACAGACAGACAGACAGACAGACAGAGAGAGTGAGAGAGAGAGTGAGAGAGAGAGAGAGAGAGAGAGAGAGAGACAGAGAGAGTGAGAGAGAGAGAGTTATATTATTATTTATGTGCAGCATGAATTCAGAATTTAATATAATTCTAATGACATTGTTTATAGTTAAGGCCACACCCCCAATGAGACTGACAAGCCTCAGGCCACACCTCTTTCACTTTTCACAAGATATTTTTTTAGACTCGGGGGGGGGGGGGAAAGTATTGGCCCCCACAACAACAAAAAGCAGCTTACCAGCAGCCAATACAAACTGAACACGTCACCGTAATGACAGCATAAAGTATCCGGTACAACCTCTAAATGCCAAATATAAGACTTAACTGGTATACCGTGGATACCAACGTTTCTATAATATCCTGTTTCTGTGTGCGTGCGTGCGTGAAAAGAATGCGGCTGAGCCGGATCTCACCAGACAGTTTGATGCCTTCAGCGAGACCGTACGGGAGATAGGCGAAGATGATCATCATGCCGAACTCCAGAGACGGCGTCTTCCTCAGGTCGAAGTGTTTCAGACACTTAACACACACGCGGCTAAGGCTCGCAACTTAACTCACAGCTCGTGCAAATCTGACACACAATCTCAAAAACGTCTGTGAATCTGTTCTGAATATATTCAAAAGACTTAAAGCTGCTTATATATAAAATATTCCAGTGTTCTTTTTGTTTTATTCCTTACAGTTCATAAAAAGCGTGTTCATAAAAAAGTGTGTTTAATTCTTATTACCAAGAGACAGTATATATAAATATACAAATAACAGTATAAATAAATATGTGGGTTATTAAATAATGTCAGGAAAAAATATATTGTAAGTACTTACGTAATTAAATAATTAAAAAGATGGATATGTAAATAATGTAAGTAATTCAGAAATAAACACATTACGTAAAAAACTAAATAAACCACAAGGTGCGCACACACTCAGTACAGAAGGATACGAGGGCGGAGATGAGGCCGGTGAGCGTGCCGAGGGCGGCCGAGCCGAAGAACATTTTCAGGAAGTAAGCGAGCGCTTGCAGGAACGTCTGCCATCCCGTTACAGACGAGGCGTCTGAGTCGGTGAAGCCCTCTGCTGTACTGCGGGAACGGAAAAATGCAAAAATAACAAACAAGTAAAGGTTTTGGTCAAATGCATGTCGTAGGAAATGTTAACAGAATTATTAACTTTATAATTTGCAAGAACTGAGTGTTAAACTTTAGCTTCACATCAACTTTTGTCTGATTTGCTTTGTTTTGAATATTTTCAAATATTCGAAACAACACTCTTGCAGTGCTGTAGATGCTCTGCAGGGGGCGACAATGCTGCATTACACACGCTAATCAGTGAATATAATCTCTTCTGTACCAGTGTGTGTCAGTGTAACGGCCGACGCCCACCCTTCTGTCACACGCTGCCTAAAACATACCTTAATTATTTATCAGCGTTTTCTCAACACACCGTGCGCTGATACCGGATTCACTGACTTGAAATAAAACATGTACGTAAATTCCTTCTTCTTCTAACCAGGACATCATAAAGAGAATAAGACTGAGGAAGCTTACAAACCACGCTGAAGTTCTTCTCTCACCATGCGGATCATTAGTTACGACATCATCAGTTATCCGACACCGAACCGTAACCCGACACACGAATTGTTTTCGGCTTCTTATGGCACACGACAGGCTTTACAATATCACTGACGATCTCAGACCGGATATAATCACACGCCTGTTAGTGCCACTGTTACCAAGTTGAGTAAATAAAGAAAGAAAATAAAGTTAGTAAGTCAAGAAAATTAAGTGGAGCAGGAAAGTAAAGTTACCAAAGTAAGTAAATTAGTATGTAAAGTAGATTAATAGATGTAAAGTTATGTAAATAAATAAAATACTCTTAAGTGTAAGTAAAGAAATAAGCAGTGCAAGAGCAATAAGTTAAATTAGTAAACTATTATTAACCATAACTTCAGTAAGGTCAGGTTTAAGTAACTAAGCCAAATACACAGAGTAATACGAGCAAATCATATAATTAAGAAAATCAATACAGGCAAATGAATAAAGAATTTATTTAAAGTAAGTAACTAAAAAAATTTAAGTAAACAGATGAATAAATCAAGTAATTAAATGAATACTGAAAGGTTCTAGGAAAACAGTAAAATAAGAACAATAAGTGAAACAAAGGGAAGTAGATAATTATAGGACTTAGTTTCAAGTTGTGTAAGTGAACAAAAAGTAAAGCTAGTTAAGTAAGTCTAAGTAACAAATTCAATAACTAAATAAGAAAAGTACATTTTAGGAGTAATTAAAGCAAATAAAGTGTAAAATAAAAAATATATATATAATTGATTAATAAAGAACAAAGTCAGTAAAGTAAGCTAAGTAAATAAATAAAGTGCTGCTAGTATACAGTACTAGTACACATCAAAATCTAAACTTTCAGTGCTACAGTTAAGTGCAGGAGTTTGTGCTCCAGGGATTCTTGGTGATCAAAGTATATGAAATCCTTTTTTCCAGGGATTTTTTTAAATTTTATTTTATATATTTTTAGCGAATTCTATTTTAACAAGCTCTCCAAAAGCAATTAAAAAATTATAAAACGTAACAAATGTTAAAGTAAACCTGTTAAAGTATCACCTTTTTTTCCCCTCACTGTTAATATGTTTACAGACGCTGGTTTACGTTTTAGTTGCTTCTTCATGGCTTTAAACTATGTTGCATTAGGGTGTACAAACTTTTACAATTAAACAATGAAGCTGTTTCTGGTATAACCTGAGCCACACGCAGGTGAGATATAAACCGCTTCAGTGCCAGCTACTGGAAAAAAACACGGAACTGTATTAATATATTTACATAGACAGACAGGTCTCGGGAATTAATTCCGTCTGTATCTGATGCGGCTGAAAACATGGGCGGTCCCCGACCGCTCTAAACAATCTTTACGAGTTTATATGGTGTGTGATTTGGTTCTTTTCGTCATGAGGCCGATTTTGACTTAAAAAATAAAAAAAATTAACTTCCTGTTTACTTCCCATCCACGTTTTTGAGGGACAGCCTGCTAATATATGAGAAGCTCCACATCATGTTGAGGGAAAGAAAGCTGGAATGTTCCAGATGTTCAGACGATCACCTACTTGGTGAGCACGATGGACACGGCGTCATTGAGAATGCTCTCGCCGAACACCAGCATGTTCAGGACCGGATCTACGTTCAGAGCGTTGAAGATAGCGATGGTGGCTACAGGATCCACGGCTGAGATCAGAGAACCAAATGCAAAACTGCAGCGTGAGAGAGAGAGAGAGAGAGAGAGAGAGAGAGAGAGAGAGAGATCACCACAATAACATTGGTATTTTAAGATAAACATACGGTCTCTAAGTGGGAGCATTAGGGAGGATAGTAGGTGTGGTTTTGAGTCCATTAATGGAAATAAGTGCAGCAGTGTCTTTAGAACCAGTCGTGAGAACTGTACTGTACATGTGGCTTTGAGTCCATAGTATGAGGAGCGTAATGAGCAGTGTGGGTCTCACCATTGGGTCTGAGGGCATCTTTGTGAGGAATGTGGGCGTGTCTTTAAGGGCATATAAGGAAATAATAGGGGTTCGGAGTGGGTGTGAACATATATGGAAATAAGAGTGGTTCTAAGTGATTTGAGTGTTCCATGAGCCGTGAGATCACAGGGAGCGTCCGAGTCTCACCATGAGCTGATCTGAGAACTAATAAATCACTCACCTGTCCGTCATGGTCATCTTGTAAATAACATCCGCCTGTGTGAAGATAACATAAATAAATAATAATAATCATATACACACACACACACACACGCACGCACACACGCACACACACACACACACACACACGCACACAAAACAAAGATGCTAAAAATGTTCCAGGCTGTGTCAGAAAATTATTCTTTTTCTCTCTCCTAAATCACGAACACAACTCGGAGATGGGAAAGACGCCCGGAACACGATTCCTGCCTGAGCCTCGGATCACACTCGCGCACACTCGCGCACACTCGCGCTCTCTATTCAGAAAGCACGCTCAGGATTCTGTCTCATTAATCTTTATGGGAATTTACACTCTGGCGTTTACATTCCCTCAATAACTGCTGTTAATTCAAATAGAACACAAAGGCAGGGTGTGTGTGTGTGAAGATATTTACAGTAAACAATTACAAAAGAATCTCTGCAGAGGAAACGCTGCCATACATCATCTCTCATCAATCTGGAAGAATGCATTAATTACTCACTTTTTTTCATTCTCACACAAACACACACACAAAAGCTCGAGTTACTGGACAAAACACGCTGCAGGGTTAAAAAAAAAAAAAAAAGCGAACAGCTTGACATGACCGAGTTGTTGTTGTTATTATTATGATTATTCATATTATTATTGTTACTATTATAATAAAAAAACAACCAGTCTTTATTACCTGCCTTATGTTTTACATTACATTACTTCTATTTCTTTATACATTTTTCTCTTATACAGTTTAATATTTTATATTGTTATATGTGAAATTATTGATTTGTGATGCTTGTTGAGTTATTTTTTCATATTGTTTATAATATATTTTTATTTCAGTTCTTTTTGTTTTTCGCATTTCTTTCATTTGCATGGATTATAACATTTTCCCTTTTTCTGTTTTGTGTTTCAGTGTTTTTAAAAAAAGGATTTTTTTCTCGTTTCAATAAAGGTCACTATAAACAAAGGTTTTTTTTTTTGTTTTGTTTTTTAAAACCCCACCTTGTAGCCGTGGTGTGAGACAAATAAGGAATAAACCTGAGGGGCGGAAAATAAACAACATCAGGATACAGAGGCAGTGACTCTACACCAACTTCACCTCACCAACCTGCCGCTGATTCATTCTCACCAACAATTCAATTCAATTCAATTTATATAGCGCTTTTAACAATGGACATTGTCTCAAAGCAGCTTCACAAAAATTAAAGAAATAAATTTTTCCAATTTCAATAAAAAAAAAAAAATTAATAAAATAAATAAAAATAAATAAAATTAATTCCAAAAAAATAATAATAATTTTTGTTAGTGTGTATGTGTGAGAAAAATGTGTCTAGATAATAATGAGATGAATGATGAATGAAATGTCTCTGGTGAACAAGCCAAGGGTGACGGCGACAGCGGCAAGGAAAAACTCCCTGAGATGGTAATTCAATTCAATTCAATTTTATTTATATAGCGCTTTTAACAATCGTCATTGTCTCAAAGCAGCTTCACAAAAATG
>JAQQZT010000015.1:1160957-1173170 GCA_030068275.1 Clarias platycephalus | reverse complement strand
TCCTCCTATTCCTGCTGCTGGATCTCCCTCTGCTGTCCCCCCCCCCCCCTCTCTCTCTCTCTCTCTCTCTCTCTCTCACTCACTCGCGCGCGCTGTACGGGCTTCTCCTCCTCCTTCCTCCGGTTTCTCTCTTTTCACCCTAAACGCGCGAGCTGGAGGGAGTTTTCCCCCGCGCATTTCGTTCTTTTTAATTCGTTTTAACTTAATTGACTGATTGATTGATTGATTGATTGATTCCGACGTGATGCTCATGCAGATGAGGTTCCGGAGATCCTTCCTCGGGCTCCTCTTCCTCTTCTCCCTCTCTACATCAGCGCTGTACTTCATCTACTCGGCTCCCGGGATCGGTGAGTGTTCACACACACACACACACACACAAACACGGTATCGATCATGCGCGCCTTCAAACACATTTTATATTTATTCTTCATAAAACGCATTATAACGCGTCATGACACACACATGATACATTGTAACTCTATATGAAGCGGGGGCGCGTGGGCGAGGGGGCTCCTTCATATCTGGTGCTTCCTGATGCACTGGCGCAGATATGCAACACACACACACACACACACACACACACACCCGACGTTTATGACATGACACGTGCACCACCCAGAGGAAACCCAGGCATATAGTGGATATCACACACACACACACACACACACACACAGTGAATAAATGATAGTTCCTCATTGTGTCCTCATTTGTCTCTGTTCCTTTCATCCACTGTACTCAACCTGCTTTCCCTTCACCCTGTACACTCGGCTATTATAAATGCAGTGTGTGTGTGTGTGTGTTAGCGTTGGTGAACTCAGTGGACTTCTTATGATGCATATTGACGTGTAAACAGTGGATTGTTTATGATGCGCTCGAGACGTCGTTACGCTCAGGACGTTCCTGATTATCGTTTCGGCGATACGCCATCATGACTAATGATATCCACGATACCGTTATCGTATTACTATTCCCAGTTTGATCGTTTTGCATAAAAATATAACACGTCAGAACAATGTATATTATACGCGCTACATAGTTTAATATTCACGTGTGGAGCTGGAAAAGTATTTGCACCCATTCCAACCTGGATCACTAACAGGATGAGTCACTGTAAGATGTTATCTAAGGCTTTAGGCTGCTTATCTTTATCTAATATTAGCTATTAGCCTATGGAATGCTACAGTCATAAATTTTGACTTGCGATAAAGTGAGTATAAAGTATAAAGCTTATCGTGCTTGTTGTAAAATGGGAGGAACATGCTGCAGAGAGCGACTCGTTAGCCAATCAAAGGTCATTTTTTAATAGAGATAATTGACTTTATCCTTGTTGTTTCCGAGAGAACATTTTTTATTATCAGTTGTTAATCATTTGTTGACTAGTTCAGCAATATCGCTGTCTCGTGTGCATGTTCAGAGAAAATAAATATGTGAGGAATGAATAAACGGCACCAATTAACTGTTACGATGAGGAAGTGCTGCGGAATGAGCTGAAATAAAACAGTTCAGACTAAAGAGTAATCAGGTGGCATTAGTGGATTGAGAAATTCTTCAGTTCTAATGATACGGTTTAGAAGAATATAGGGTCACGTCCTGTCTCACTTTTTATCTTCTAGTCTCTCTCTCATTCACATCTGCTCTTAGTTTTAATCGAGTTTCATTAAAAATAAATGATCTTCTGATCTGTTTATTATTTACATGTCAGGTCTCACAATTTTTTTTAGTCTTTCTTAGTTTAGAATTTTTCTTCTCACCTCTTATTTGTTTTTGGTCTCACATTTATTTTTTTTTACTTCTAGTGTCTCTCTTGTGCCTGGACTCACTTTTTGTCCTGTCTTACATTTTTTTCTTCTAGTCTCTCTGTTATTTGTGTCCGGTCTCACTTTTTAGTTTTTAATTTGTGTGTGGCGTTACTTTTTTTTAGTCTTATTTTTACTTTGTAAGTTTGTATCCATTCTTGGTTTTATTAATATATTTGTTCTGCTTGATCTGACTCTCAAACTTTGCATTCAGTCTCGTTTTTTAATGTTACATCTGGTCTTGAATCTTTATTCATTCATTTATTTAGGCCAGTTGATTTTTTTTTTTCAGTCCCGGTGTATCCAGGCTCACGTTCATTTTTTGGTATCCGTTCTTTCTATCATTTTATGGCCCTGTCTCATTTTTATGCTGCAATCATTATAACTTTTATCTTCGGCCAAAGTCAATGTTTCTTATTTTTTTGCAGCTGGTCTTACTCTAACCCCGTGTCTCCGCTCATGACTGTCTTTAAATCTGCAGTCAGTATCACTGGTTTAGTGTCCTGTTGAGGGTCGCAGATAAATTAGTCAAACGTCTATCTACTGTATCTCTCTATCTACGGTATATTTTCAGGTGGACTTGCAGGATGTAACTCCATAACTTTTGTAAAGAACTCGAGGTGGTGCTGCTCGTCTCCTGATAACATCCTTAATCTCTCGGCTGTCTTTCTGTTGTCATGCAAATGAGATTTTTTTTGTGGTTGAGCAGAAGTGTGTGTGTGTGTGTGTGTGTGTGTGTGTGTGTGGGTCGTTGCAGTACAGCAAGCTGATAGTGAGGTTCTGCACATGCACCCAGCTTTACCCAATACGGCCAACATACATTTATTTTAATTCCTTTCCTTTCTGAATCAGTCCTGCGGTTCTCCTTCAGGTCCTGGAGGGTGGCTGGTGTATTAAACAGTATGTGGCCGAAGAACAGACCTGAGAGGTAAAGAGATAAGATAGACATGAAGAGAATCACGTTTGTCCAGAGCAAATATGAAAAAGGAGAGAAGAACGAGAGAAGGAGAGAGAGATGGAGAGAGAGAAGGAGAGGAGAAGAGAGGAGGAGAGGAGGAGAGAAGGAGAGGAGAGAAGGAGAGGAGGAGAGGAGGAGAGGAGAAGTAGAGAAGGAGAGAAGGAGAGAGAGAAGGAGAGGAGGAGAGAAGGAGGAGAGGAGGAGAGAGAAGGGAGAGAGAAGGAGAGAGAGGAGGAGAGGAGAGAGTGGCTTTATGAGCAGCGGACGTACTGTACTGTGAATTGAAGCTAAGTGTATCCGCGGACTTATCGTCATGAGTGTTGGCTGATGAATAACACATCCAGGCCGAGCGGGAAGTAGGCCGTGTCCTTTAATAGCCCCTTATACGCCGCTCTTATCACACACACACAGACGGAGGAAGTGTGGCTCCGGGCGGAACAAGAACAGGACTGTTACTGTTACATCAGGACATAATCGCCAGCGGTATTGAAATTAAACTCATTGTAGAAGCGTTTTTAGTTTCATACTTCGTTCTAATTTAAGTACATTTATTTGAATGCAGCTAAATTTAAGCAGTGATATATCTTTACATATATATATATATATTATTATTATTATTATTATAAAAACATTTTTTTTTGTTAAATTTAGCACATATCACCCATAAGTGACCCATAACTCAGTGTACGCCATAAAGCATATGAAGTATATATATTGAAGCAGGGCCGAAACGATTCCTCGAGTAACTCGATTATAAAAAATGAGGCTAAATCTTCTGCCTCAAAGTTTCCTTTAATTAATTTTAAAAGCTTGCGTTATGTTTCTGCGCAATTATTTGTTTGGCGTGACACAGCGCGCGTCCAAAACGCCACTAAACCCAGACGAAGAAGAAGCGCTTACGCCACCCGGAAAGCGGAAGGAGACGCTACCAGCTCGCTGTGTATTGATTTGAGGGAGCGATAAAAATATCAGCGAGCCAAGAGAAGAAGAAACCAGCCAGAGAAAACGACAGAAATGATCAGTAAAGGTTTATATGTTACGCCTGAGCTGTAGATTTAGAAACGTTTAGTTCTGAAGGTTTAGTTGCACAACTTAGTGTTTTTGTATAATTATTTATTTAGTATTTTTGATACTTAAAGTCATTTGAAATACCTTTTTTTTAGTTTATACTTCTGAGAAAAGGCTTTAAAATAAGAATCTATGACTCTGTAATGCACTTAATGACTCGTGTTGCTGATCTATTGTCTCAAAAGTTAGTTTTTTGCTTTGTTTTTAAAAGTCTAAGACAAACACAAGCCCGAACCTGGTTGCCTCTGCCAGGAGGTTAAAACTTGGCAATAGAATGATTTATTATTATTTTTTTAATGGTCCTGAGCACACACCTTTACTCTCATCTCTGTGTCTGCGCTGCCTCAATATGCGGTAAGGAGGGTGCCAATAATTTTGAAACAGGCCTACAGTTTTTAATTAATTTTTTTTTACACTGAACTGTACGTACTGTATGTACACGGGTGTGTTGTGTTGTTAAACCCTTTGGCCTTTTTACAAAGCAGCTCGGTCAGTGGTGAACGCCTAACAGATGGAAGCTGTGTGTGTGTGTGTGTGCGTGTGTGTGTGTGTGTGTGTGTGTTGAGGAAACCAGCTGTGAAGACACTGTAAGATGTCCAGTATTGATAAGGATGACTCACAGCGTCTCGTGTTTCACGCGCTCGAGCTGCCACAGAGGGACGACATGCGCTGACGTAATCACAGAGCGAGTCGTCTTATAAAGGAGAAATTATACAACATTTATAATGTTTTAGAGGCGAAAACAGATACGAGTGTCTCTCTCTCTCTCTCTCACACACACACACACACACACACACACACACACACACACACTTCCTGATCATGATCGTGGATTTGTACCAGGTGTGATTCTTCACCACGTCTGATCGGAGTCACGGCTCATCAATACGATGCGATAACGTGATATCAGAATCTCGATCCCCGACACGGTCATGACGCTGTGGAGTTCTGTGTCCTGATTGGTCAGAAGGTGGTGATTAATTCTCTATAACAGCAGCTCTGACGGTAGCGCAGGTTTATATCAATACGTTCATTATAATACGTTATCGTTTCTATAGCAACGGCTCGTTCACAGGGACGCGTAGAGGAGAATACAGGTGTGAGAACAAAAATCAAGATCATTTAAAATATTATGAAAATTTTATTTCATATTTGAAAAAAATTACAAATGTAAAAAATTTTGTTGTATTTTTTAAATAAAGATTATAATTGTTATTTAAAAAAAAAAATTTCAATATGTTTTTTTTCTCAGAAAAGTGTAGCTATACTTTTAATCATTTAATAATACCACATTATAAGTTAGACTTTATTTATTACTTTTATATATATTTTTTGTAAAAAATTTAAATAAAAAAAGTTTTACTATAAGGACAAATTTAAATCAGTTTATGGAAGGAGTCTCCAGTTTCAGGGCTTCGTAATGGAAGAGTGCGTGAATCGAAGTATTCCGCCATGCGCGTATCAGAACAGTGTCCATCTACTTAATGACCATAGCCACACCCACAGGAGCCATCGGCAGCTTCCTGTAAAAGAATGACATCATTAAAACTCGACACACTGATTAATTATAGATGCAGAACCAGATGAGTGTATGAGGACTGTGTATCACTGGACTGTGGAGTTAAACTGGTGCTTTCTGTGCGAGCTCGATGACGTCATTACTCTTTCCTGGAAATTTACGCCACACAGGGGGCGGAGCAACACGACACAGGCCGTGTACCCGCATCCTATTCAGCTCAGAATAATACAGGAAGCCATATGATCTCTAACCTTTCCTCCACCCCCAATTCCTACTCACACACACACACACACACACACACACACACATATATACTCGCACGCGGCATCACCATCTGCTAACCGCATACAACCCAAGAGATATTTAAGTCGTCTCTCAAGAGCCAAGCTCAGGAGACGAGTAAAATCATTAGTCTGCACACACACACACACACACACACACACACACACACACACAGATGAGCGGTGAGGGGGTTGGAAATCCTGAAGGAAAATGTCGGTCGGAGCACTCAGGTGCGTGCTTGGTTCCTGTGAGGATTGTGTTTATCATGTGTGAGTGAGTGAGGTTGTGTGTGTGTGTGTGTGTGTGTGTGTCCTCTGCTCACCGTAAACATTTGAACACACAGCACATGCACTGTCACTTCGTTTTGTCCTGGCCGTGACTGCACGTCACTGTGACCTCGATGTCCCCTGTGATTTCCCAAACACCCACCTGAGGGGCCGCGAGCACCTGACGAGCTGCGGCTCAGTAATAATTAACCGGTAGTGAGCCGGTTTCCATTGCAGAGTCGTCACCAAATGAGTAAGCGTGAACATGATAAAGGGGAAGAGGGGCGTGGTCCTGTGACGTGGTGTAACGTGCCCTCTCTACCTGCCTGTCTTAATGAAGGAGGCGTGGCCTTCTGCTTTGTTGTTTAACCGCGGCTGAAATCCAGTAGGTTACATTACCGCTGGCTGTCGGTCTCAGTCTCCCTCATCTTCCCGGACTCTTGAAGCTGATTTTCCAGTCCCGCCTTCCTTAAAAAAATGTCTAAAGCTTCCTTTCCCGATCTTTCTATTCTTGTAAAGGAGGCGTGGCCTATTATCAACTCCTTTTTATCCTTGTAAAGGAGACGTGGCCTATTATCTGTACCTCTCTTTTGTTCTGAAGGAGGCGTGGCCTCACCTGTGGGATGTCAGTCACAGTAGTGGAGTGTAACTGTAGTAGATCACATGGAGAAGAAAAAAATCGACTATGATGCCACAGTGTACGATGCTTTATTATGGCACACACACACACACACACACACACACACACACACACACAGTGTAGGAAATGTGCATGACCAGATGTGTGAACACTTCTCACATTGGTTCACTGTGGTCGAGGAACATGACGCATTTCCCGTAACTCTGCTCCGTGTTTAAAAAAAAAAGCGTGTGCGAAAGAAAACCATAATGTATCCTGTAGTACAGATGCACACACACATACAGGTTTACACACTAAACCACATTAGTGCGTCTGAGCATCATGCAGTCGCAGGTTCTTCCAGATCTCCAGCAACAAATCACCGTGAGGAGGTTAGGAGCTTGCAGGAACCTCGAAGGAACCCGGTGTGAAGTTCCTGCGGTGTGGACGTGTTTCAGTGACAAAGCTCATCTACCCCAACTGTACCCCCAGTGAGAAACACACTTGGTTTGGACTCTTATAAGTGTGAAATAACGTCAGATGTTTCACACATTGTGGGTCTTTATTGTGTTGTTTGAGACACGGACGGAGGAACGCGTGCAGTTTCATCCGAGTGTTCTTCATCCCTCTGAGTTTTCAGTATTTAATAAACCATCGTCTCCTGAGGCTTTAGACACAAGCGCACACACTGAAAACTGAAAAAAATCTGGGAGAGAAAATATTCACTGTTATTTTTGCTTTGCCCTTAAATGCCAAAAAAAAAAAAAATCAAATATTAGTCTGATGATTTATGAATTAAAAAAAGATGAAGTTAAACTCAACACCTTAAACGCTGGATGAATTAAACAGAACAGACGAATAGCCTGCACCTTGATCCAGCACCAGGACTTATTTTGCATTTTATTTCATTTTACTTTATCACACTCCGGCAGTTGTTCATGCAAACAAGTTACAGGATGCTAAACTGAAGGTCATGGACACGTAGCGTCTGTACGGTGTAGCGGATTTTAATTCGCTAGTTTGATTTGTTAAGGTAATAAAACAACACGAACGCTTTATGTTTTTACATATTATCTTGTTTCAAAAGCGAAGGAGGATCTGACCAAGCTCTCGTCACATATGAAAGGAATGAAATGCACTGAAATAAATAAATAAATAATATACATACTGTATAAATTATAGATCATACAGTTATAGAACAAGTCCCCAGGTTCTAGCGTTAGCGGCGGTGGTGGAGCAGCAGCGCCGCCATGTTGGATTGTTTCTAATGCAAGTCATGGCTAATGAATCAGAATCTAAATCTGAAGCATTTTACTGTCAGACTACAAACTGCTATTGTTCTGACGACCGTCACAGGAGTGAGAAACGCGTTCCGCTTCAGAAGACAACAAAACTTTGGGTTGCATTTTTGACATTACTGAAAAGGACACTGGCAGATCGCTATCATTAGATGGTTTGCACGATCTGAAGGTTTAACATTCTAGATTTCTGGATAAAAATACTGTACATTTCTAAGCACCCAGTCATTTTCAGCTTCCGTTTAATTCCCTTTAAAGTTGAAAGTTTCTGAGTTTTAATCCTCTTAAACTCACTCTCAATGTTTGTAGCACAAAAGAAGTTCAATGCAGAACTGCATCAGCTTGAATAAACGAATAGGTGAAAGTGTGTAAGATGGGAACGTGTACGATACACATCACCTGTAAGTTCCGCATTCCTGCTCTGCGATTGGTCACGTTTCACACACAGTCAATATTTAACCAATCACAGGTGAGACTGAATTCCTGTAGCGGATCGTTACTGCATCGTTTAACGCTAGAAAAAGCCCAGAGAATCGTGAATCCTAACTGAATCGTTTTTTCCCGTCTCTACGTACGTCACTAGAAAAACAACGACTAACCGCGAGACTAAGAGTAAACCCAAAATGGCACAGATGATTAACGCTGTTTAAGAAAACGTTATAACCCCAGATATAGCACATAACAAACATTACGAGTCTGGCTGAAGTGACTCAGGGACGTACAATCTACTATATATAAACATATCTGTGCTAGACATTATGAGTTTAGTGGGCGGAGCCAGACCCTCATCTGCATCCTATATGAGGAAACATATCGTGGGGAAGTGAAGGGAAAGTACGGAGACTCCAGACTCGTTTGCATGATCACTCGCAAATAAGGCACCAAAGACGCATCTTTGGTTTGCATGACCATTTGCTTGCTGCAGATAAAGCTGTAAGTGAAGAGGAGGAGAAGAAAACGTGTTCAGAGAAAAAGAGAGAGAGAGAGTGAGAGAGAGAGAGAAGTGAGAAATCAGTCTTATAGATAAAAGGACGGCTAAGAGCCGAGGACGTCGCGCTGCGGTCGTGTTCTGAGAACAAAGTGAATGAGTAGCTGCATCAGTCAAAGTCGACCTTGAGTTCCTTCTTCCTGTCTGACACACTCACACACACTCACTCACACACACACACACACACACACACACACACACACAGTCTCACACGCACAAAGAGCCACATGAGTGCCACAGAGATCCTGTTACAACGCGTGCAAGGCTTTTACACTCCACCGTGTTAAAGCCCAGCGGACGCAGACGACCTGCGGATCGATACGAGGGAAAGCCGTACAGAGGCGGCGGCGGCGGCGGCGGTGGTGGAGAGGGGGCGTGTCTAGCCGGGTCTGATTCCAGCCGTGAACATTTTTAGCTTCACGCCATTGCATATAAGCTTCCTAAGTGTAAATCGTTCTGTGTGACTCCTTAGTTTTAAAGTCCTCATAGGCATGATTTATATATATATATATATATACATGTTTCTGAGTCTCAGAGCTCACGTGTCAGAGCTTCTCTGTTCCTGCGAATTGAACTTCCGGAAATAAATAAATAAACATATCCAGACCCTTTAAAGACTGTAGTAGGGTTCTCCAAGAGGAACAACTCACGATCTCACACTTTATTATTTTGTTGTGCATATTGTCCTGTGTTACACTATACTGCTGGAGAAACTAGACATTTTCATCATTGGATAGATAGATCCTTACACTGGGTTACTATGGTTACTAACTATCAATCTAATAATCTTATCATTTTGATTCAAACACATACACATTTCATTCGAACTTAAATAATTCTTTTGATTGTGTAAAGCTGCTTTGTGACAATGTCAATTGTTAAAAGCCCTATACAAATAAAATTTAATTGAATTGAACTATAAGAACCATCAGTCGACACTGTTAAGAAGAGTTTTTAAACCCAAACGATTCACTTTTGGAAAAAAATATTCTTCACTGTACGACATTATTTAGGTCTTAAATACTGTAGAAACTTTAAGAGCTAGTCAAAGAACCCTTAAAAGTTTTAGTAGTTACCTTTTTTAATGTTGCTTAAGGGTTCTTTAAATTGTGGTTCAGGGGTAATTATTGAAGGTTCTGTCAGCTATGATTGAGCTTTAATAGACGACAAAAGAAAAAAAAATTTCTCTTAACATAATGACTAAAGCTGGAGTTTTTATATCACTGCATGGATCTTTAGTCTTTAAGTTCTTCAGTAGTTTTTGTTGCTAAGTGTTCACTCTTA
This sequence comes from Clarias platycephalus, assembly GCA_030068275.1. Taxonomy (NCBI): domain Eukaryota; kingdom Metazoa; phylum Chordata; class Actinopteri; order Siluriformes; family Clariidae; genus Clarias; species Clarias platycephalus. Next base: position 1,163,092 of record JAQQZT010000015.1, on the reverse strand, counting down.
GAAATAAAGTGGCCTTTTTATGATACGACTTTATGATCGTTTTGAAGAGATCTCTATGGACCTGAGCTTGTTTTTGTAGGAATGCACTTTATGAGGTTTACTCTCCCTGTCATCGTGTCGATGCTCGTGCACACTCGTGAAACGCGAACGGTTCCACACCGTTATTATAATGATTAGAGCAGGTTTATTCATCCACCCATTCTGCAGATGTTAAAGGTTAAAGCTGATTCTGGATCAGTTTCTGTTCATTCAGCTGGGGTTAGTTTTTTTGTGCACGTTTAACAGGGAAAAAACCCGACTCAGGATCAGTGCAGTACAGGAGACAGCGATCAGGATGAAGAGGAAGTGGCTCTGATTAATAAAAAAAAAGAATAATCCCACAGTCAACTTCATGCCTTTATTCTGCATATTTCATACATGAAAATAAAATATCTGTTTATCTGTTCATCTCATCATCTCATCATCTCATCATCTGTTCAGTGGTCCCTCTATTAACCTGTGTGTTATAACAGCTTCATTAAACAACACTTCCAGGAAATCCCACAGCTCTCATTTTATCAGCGCACAATCACGGTGCAGATGGCAGCTGACCAATCAGGCGCAGCCTTTCTACTTCGTCGTCATGGAGACAGGGAACAGGGCTGATAGCGTTGTCATGGCGTCAGGCGTCAGTCGCTCGTCATCTCTGTTTGACTCCATCTCTAATTAACCTGACTGGGTACAGACAGATTTGCTGCGTGAAGCATGACACAAGCTACACATTTTACATGTTTTAATAAACTTCATTAACATTTAAATCTATTTATTTTTTCACTTTTTAAATAATAAACAATTTAAACCAATAAACCTAACATTTAAACTTAAGTATTTATTCTAAAAATAACTATTAAAAAAAAATCTTTTTAAAAATGAAAAAGTAAAAAAGTTCTTGATAACATCTCTTTTACTTGTGCTTTCCTAATCTTTATATAGATGTGCACATTTTTATAAAATAAAATAGAATGTGGTTATGATAATGATCAGTGATTGGCTGCTGAGAGGAATAATGATCAGTGATTGGTTTCTGAGAGGAATAATGATCAGTGATTGGTTGTTGAGAGGAATAGTGATCAATGATTGGTTGTTGAGAGGAATAATGATCAGTGATTGGTTGCTGTGTGGAATAATGATCAGTGATTGGTTTCTGAGAGGAATAATGATCAGTGATTGGTTGCTGTGTGGAATAGTGATCAGTGATTGGTTTCTGAGAGGAATAATGATCAGTGATTGGTTGTTGAGAAGAATAGTGATCAGTGATTGGTTTCTGAGAGGAATAGTGATCAGTGATTGGTTGTTGAGAGGAATAATGATCAGTGATTGGTTGTTGAGAAGAATAGTGATCAGTGATTGGTTTCTGAGAGGAATAATGATCAGTGATTGGTTGTTGAGAAGAATAATGATCAGTGATTGGTTGTTGAGAAGAATAGTGATCAGTGATTGGTTGCTGTGTGGAATAGTGATATTGGATGTCAGGAACAATAGCGATCAGTGATTGTTGTTTTATACAGAGGTGATCAGTGATTGTTGTTTTATACAGAGGTGATCAGTGATTGTTGTTTTATACAGAGGTGATCAGTGATTGGTTAGCAGGAACATGGTGGTCAGGGATATTTTGAATCATTTTAAATTGAGTGAACTGGCTCAGGACAGGCGCTAACCTCCGGCCCTGAGAATATTCCTGAAATTTACGGCTAAGTTGTAGCTCTAAATCTGGCGCTTTAACCATGAGTGTGATGTTGAACCGAGTTTTATGAAAGTCTGTCTAAATGCAGCGAACGATCACGATCGGACGTTTATCACGCTGTAGTGTCGAGGTGTTATCATGAGCTTTATATACCTGCTGCAGCTCTAAAGTCAGGTGACATGCATTCTGTTGTTGGATCATGCGCTAGTGGCCTGAAGTAACCTTGGAGAACACGCCCCTTCTGCAGCACACTGACAAACGAGCGGTCGAGAGTGGTAGCCTCAGACTGTAGAAAAGCGCTATCTCTATCTCCCTCTGTCTGTCTCTCCGTCTCGCTCCCTCTGTCTGTCTCTCCGTCTCGCTCCCTCTGTCTGTCTCTCCGTCTCGCTCCCTCTGTCTGTCTCTCCGTCTC
>JAQQZT010000015.1:1150791-1160857 GCA_030068275.1 Clarias platycephalus | reverse complement strand
GCTCCCTCTATCTCACACAGACACCAAAGCAGAGGAACAGAAACTCTATTAACTGCCTTCATACTCCAGTGAAAGTCAGTCTGACGTCTCAGCGGTCGCGTGTTCCCGACCGCCGGACGTTAACGGTATCGTGGTCACACACTCGGGAGAAAATGGGCAGGGCTTTGTTATTGTTCATTTTTCTGTATGTGTGTGTGTGTGTGTGTGTGTGAGAGAGAGAGAGAAAGAGAGAGAAAGAGGGGAACAAAACTTTAATAGATTCCAAACACCCATTAGGAAACAACGAGGTGACAGTAAACAATAACGTCTTGTCTCTTTAGACCACACACACACACACACACACACACACACACACACACATACAGATATACTCCAGGTCATTAATAAAACACCTGTATTATCTAACAACACAGCGTCTGACAGGTGAAACCTTACAGTCCAGACTTTAGTGGACGATGTCGTCTGAATCTGACGATGTGGATCATGTTTAAGGACCTCACTATAAATCGTTCTGCTTTTGAGTTGACTGACTGTTTGACTGTGTGTGTGTGTGTGTGTGATTAGAGCTATTCACTCTGTAATGCAGAATTTGAGATCTCTCTTTCTTTGTGTGTGTGTGTGTGTGTGTGTGTATGTAATCCGGGAGCACGAGTTGTTTATAATTTCCTCATGACTGGTCTAAACCAAAGTGGAGTGTGTAAAGTGTGTATTTTGAAAGACTTTGCTTAGCTACAAACATTAAACACACACACACACATATATACGGGATACATATACTTTTACACAGGATTAAATGAAAGTTGTGCGGATCATGTGACCAAGTCACAAGACTTACACAAATTAGAGCCTTACTGTGCGTGTGTGTGTGCGTGTGTGCGTGCATGCGTGTGTGTGTTTTCTCGGCCATTCTTGCTTCGAGCAGGGCAAAATGTAAAGAATTTCCACCACACTGCAGACATTTGGTTTGTGGTCTGTGTGTGTGTGTATATGTGTGTATGTGAAAGTTGAAATTTTTCTTTGTTAATTACCCTTATGTTTATGATGTCATTTCATTTTATTTCAAAAGTTTTTTTTTTATTTATTATATATTTTTTATTTTTACTATATTTTTTTATGGCATTTAAATAAAGATCAGTAGTGAGAGAAAGTATAATCTACTACTCATTTAAGTCAGGTTTGTGGGTTTTGCGCGTTTGTGTGCGTGTATATATATGTGTGTGTGTGTGTGTGTGTGTGTGTGTTTGTTTGCTGTGACCTATTTACCAGTTTTATAAAAGCATTTTTCCTACATGACCACATAAAGACAATGTGAGTCAGACGAAGTTTCAGGAAGTTCAGCTGAAAGCGAAAAGAATGTGTGAATCACAATGTCCTGAGAATCTCAATCGCTTCAAGCCTATTAAAAAACAACAACACAAAAACACAAAACATTTATTCCATGGCCCCAGTCACACGTGTTTAGATAAATGTGTTACAGTATGTTTGTGTAAGGAGTCTCCAGTGTCAGAGGTAAAGCTCTTACCTTATATACGTACAGCGGACCCTCGGCATATGAAGTTAATCCGTCTCGGAGGCGAGTTCTTAACCGGGGGTTCAGTTCAGTTTGTTCACTCATTTGCAGAACAAAGCCGCGGCATTGTTTCTTGTAAAATTGTAATTCTTAAGGGGAAAATTCGTATGAGAGGGAATTCGTATGCTGAGGTTCCGCTGTATTCGGTTAATGGATTAACCGCGGGTTTAGGCGGGGTCAGCGACGCCCAGGGCTCCTAAAGCTAAGCTTTAAAACTGCTCTTCAGTAAACCTACGGGTTACATCACCGAGGGTTTGTCTAGCTCATGTTACACAGTCTGTGCTAATAACATTTACAAACATGCGCTGATTGACACGTGAACTGGCCACACCCACTTGTGGCATTGCATCAGCACATGCTTTTGGAGTAAACGCTGTTCAAGAGCAAGAAGCCGAACCTGAACTTTACCTTCTGACACACAGAATTAATTATTTCCTCTCATTAATGTCTCTCGTCAGATTAATTAGCGTTTGATTCAGCGTTCGAGCGCGCGGGTTATTACGCTACAAACCGCTGACGGACCGAAGAACACCAGCGTTCTCCTGATAAAATGTCTAGTGATAAATAACAGGATGATAAAATCTCTCACTTATTAACGAGAGTCAGCGACTGAACATAGGGTGAAATGTCAATCCCAGGTGTAAGCATCAAATTTATTGGCACCCTTTCAAAGAAGGTGCAAAACTTATATAAAAAATGTGTAGGAAATAAGAATGTGGAGAAAATGCCTAATCTTTTTTCCTGGTGTCTATTAAATATTAATTGTCTTTGTGCCAATAATTTAAAGTTAGTAATATAATCCATTAATATATTCTCAAATAGATTTCCACAATAAAAAATAAATAAACTGTAATAAAATATTGATTTTATTGGAATAGAAAATACATTTGTTTAAAATTTTAACACTAACATTATTTTTTCATTTTATTTAAAGTTATTACGTAAAAACGTTTTTTCATTAAATCAGCTGTTTCATGTGAGTTTGTGATTATTTAAAAAAAAAGATTGAAAGACATGAAGATGTTGATGATATCATAGTATAAAGTTTATTGTGACATCATAATTATCATTAATACCATGATATCGGAATCACACCATCAAATCACTCCCATAATGTAGAAATCAGTGTTTTCTTTTAGGCTTTTAAAAAAAATTCTTATTACAATATGATTAATTTGATATTCAATGTTTTTTTATACCAGCCAACTTCTTCTCAGATTTGGTTTATTATCACTGCCGTAATGGCATCTTTCACTTTATTCAACCTATAATTATTAATAAGATGAGCTCTTTATTATAGCGGTATTTCTGGCATAATTCCTGATGATAAATATTGCGGCTGTTTGATTCGATTCGCGGCTGTTGGATCGTTATTACGCTCGTGTTTTCGTGTTCTATGTTCAGCGGTGAAGCTGAGGAGAAGAGGAAAGCAGCCCTCGCCAATAAAGCATGCTAATCGCGTTCGAGTGTGTGTCGGCCGGTGTGTGTTACACGAGCTGGCCGCGTATCGACGGTTCCTTGCTCAGCACTCAGGCGTTTCTGGCTCACCTCAGGGCCAGGAGAAATAAATGGGATCTGTTCCCGAACGCGCTCCAGTCGATACGCCGCAAACAGCCCGAGCGGAGGCGTTTAAACGGATTCTCTTTATCATTTGCAAACCCCTGTGTTTCACATCATTAATCATGATCACGACCTCGCTGCAGAAAAAAATAAATAATATGAAAACGATTAAGTTCCCGAGCAGGTGTAGGGTGCGAGTCGAGCCCCGAGGGCCCGGGAGCGGCGCTGAGTCCGTCAGCAAAGCGCAGCCGTCTGAAACGTGAATTTAACAAACTGCACCTCAAGCAGAAAAGAAATTGGACGTGTCTGAGTCTGACGGGGGGGACAAAAGCAAAAGCGGACGTGAGCAGTCCGCCTGGTTGGAAGCGAAAAGCCATTTTCTCGAGCTGTAAAAATGGCCAACGTCCTTCATCTGCACAAGAGCGTGAATCAATACGTCCGTAATTGCTTGTGCATTGAAGCTCTTCTGCTGGGTCGAGATAGGAGGAGTGTGCACGTGTGTGTACGTGTGTGTGTGTGTGTGTGTGTTGGGTGTTTGAATTTTATGATGTGTAGCGCCATCAGTTCGACTCTCAAACGCATAAAGATGGCGACCATAAGAGTCACCAGTTAAAGGTTTTATTTCAGGATTAAATACGATTCAAAATTAAATGTTCTTGCAAATCACGTCTAGGCATTGCAGTGAGATTTTTATCTTTATCTGTGATAAAACATATAAATATAAATAATATAGATGAAATTCTGAATGAAGTCGAGAAGGGTTGAAACATAAACTATGATGTAATGCTATGAACTAATTGAGAGGGTGTAAATACTTACGCTGAGTATAATGAAATAAATAGCAAATACTTACGTATTACTTACGTAATAAAATCGATACGTATATTGATCTCGCAAACTAACAATAATATCCTTGATTCTCAAATCTAATTTTTCTTTCAATTTTAAAAGTTTTAGGCCTCAGTCTTTTCATAAATAAATAAATAAATAAATAAATAAATGTTGTAATGTGAAAAGGTTTTCACGTCCAAACCAAGATTAAAATTCCCTTCAGATTTACAAAAGTTTCTGGATTTACTCATACGCAAACGCGCGCGCGCGTGTGTGTTTATACAAATTAATTCAGACTCGCATTAACGAGCACTTTTACATTAGTTTTTACAACTAGCCACGCCCACAAAGCACCAAAAATGATGAACCATGTCTGAACCCTCACCGTCGCCTCCTGAACCTCCTCACACACACGGGACTCCTTCCTCTTCATAACCTCTTTTAAAAGCCCTGTTATTGGAATCAATTATGAATTATTAATACGCTGGAAATGGAGTAAATGTGATGTCAGAGTGATGGTGTAATCTTATCGAATGATGCACCATGAAGCCAAACCATCTCCTGTTTCTACGTGTATAGCGGGACGTATTGTTCCCTGAACTAACAGAATATTTCTTGCATAAAAAGTGAATAAACATATAAATAGCAATGTAAATAAGGTAAATAAGTCGATCTGATTGTGTGTTTAAAAAAAAAAAAAAAAACTATTTTACTCTTTCAAAAATTCAATAAACCCTGTTTATGACCTCCACCTCGAGTATATACTGTATGACTTCTCCTCAGTACTGTGGTTAACTTTCTCATCTCCTCATAAACACCCCCGGGTCGGGTGAGATGTAAAAGTGAAACTGCTGAAACGTTGTGCATCTTTCATTTCACTTCTACAGTAGTTTCGTCTCTGTTTGTTAAACCAACACATTTCTTGGCACATTTTCCCCAAGTTGTGATCCTGAGCCTCGCCGTCATTTCAATCCTGATCTAAATAAATAAATCTAACTTCAAATAGACCAAAAAGAGCGCGGGTGCAGAACAGACGAGCCGCAGGACGGCACATTAATTCCGTTGACTAGACACTCGAAAAAAAGGCTCATTTTACATTTCCAACCTTCGGATTTGCATTTATTTACAATAACAGGTCTGACATCGTTCTACTGCTCTGGATGTTCCTTTGATTTTAATATAAGAGATAAACCCGTTAGGAACACATCACAGACGGAGTGACGTCGCCTGCGGGACCTCGGTGTTGGAATCTCCTCCGCCTGGAGCCGCAGTCTCTCTGCCGAGAACGTCGGGACGCGATGCTCCTCCAGCAGTCACGCTTTTATTCACACCATGAACTCCAGTCAGACCAAAACTCCATATTTTGCTCCAGACTTTCTTGTGTTTATTGTAGACTTAAGGAACAGTTCTCCAGGCTTTTGTCCCTCATGTTCACTCCGTCCCTGTGCCTGAGCTGTCTCAGAGGAATGTCTTGTGTTTGTTAAGCCACACTGTGACCTATGAATCATTCAAACATAAAAAAACATCTAACTTACGGCCTGACCCAGTGAGAAACAGGTGCAGATGATGACAGATGATCAGGTCACAGTGAAGCACGTGTTTACATTTCTTTCATTTAATCTACATTGTTTAATTTAATTTAATTTAATTTAATTTAATTTAATTTAATACGAAAAGAGGCTGGTTCCACAGTGCTGTATATATATTAGGGACGAGAATCACCAGGGACACTCGATACAAAATACTAATGATACCGTAAGTGCCGGGTCAATTCATATTGCGTTCATGTTTGCATCACGATTTTGTAAATATCCTTCTGATATTATTTTATCCTTAAACGTCCTTATGATATATGATTTTATTAGATTTTTTTTTTAGATGTTGTAACAATTCTAAACTCAGCCAATAAATCACAGAGACTTTTGCACAGTACTGGAGCTCATAATCTCTATTTGCTAATTTATGAAAATAGAGTAGGATGCCAAATTGTGTGAAAGTGTGTGTGTGTGTGTGTGTGTGTGTGTCATGTGTGAAGCACTTTAAACTCACTTCTTAACATCGCAACCTCAAAACAAATGTTAGCTTTAAACGCTGGAAACAATTTCAAACATTACTGAAGGTCCTGGTTTATTATTTCAGATGATTGAGTTTAAGTGCGAAAGTTAAATTAAGTACAAATTTGAGCTAAAATGGTTCAGGAAACTTTTCACAATATCAACAATAACGATGTGTTTTTCTACAAACTCTCTGATTCGCCTGAACATCATTTCAGTTAAAAACAAGCACTTTATACTCTTTTTCTCACTTCTTTATATTTGAGCTAGAACACACTGTCCCTGCCCGCGGCTCCGCCTCCGTACGCGCCGCGAAACGTTTGTCAGACGCCTCAGTTTAGAAGTACAGTGGGGGTGTGTGTGGTTTTTCTACCCTTTTGTGTTCAGCGATCAGTGATTAAGGATCAACTGACTAACAGAAGAAAAAAGGAAAAACTGTGTGACACACGAGTCCCGCGTGCGACGTCAGGAATCGAGCAGCTTTATTTATCTTAAACCTGCTACATGCTGAATTAATCACGACTCTTAAAAACTAGATTAAAAAAAAGATGAAGCGGCGCAAAAAAACAACCTGAATTGGAGAAAACAAATGTTGTGACTGTACGAGTCGCCACGCCCTGTCACAGCGAAACTCCCGAATCCGTTCAGATTCCATTGGCGTGAGTAAAGCTGACCTGTGACCTGAAAAGCGTCATGTGACCGCGGTATGAATAAACCTGTTCCTGGAAGCACAGGGAGATTATTAGACGACCAGAGATCTCTGGATCAATCAGGGGTTTATTTTTAAAAATAACTAACTTACTGACTAAATAAATCAAATCTCTGAGCAACACCAACTTTAATATTAAAAACGGAAACTGGAGACTCCTTCTAGAAATGTTTAATAGAAATCAGAAAGTGCTTTAAAATTAAGTTTGTTACAGCACGCATGGGCGCAATTTTTTCTTTTTTTGCACGTTCGTCATTTTTTTTTCTGAAAACATAAATTGAATTTAAAGCAAAAATATCTTAGTTTTATTTTTTATTTTTTAAAAAATCGAAATGTCAAAACTAATAGATGTATTTCGGTTGTGTGTGTCGTGTTTTGTAGGAGTGTGTGTGAGAACGGTGTTACGAGCATGTTAAGCCATATTTACAAAAGATTCATCCACACCGTCTGACCAATCAGAGTCCAGAACTCAGTATATACAGTATAGCACATTAAGATAAACACAGACAAACACAACTTTAAAGTCTAGTCGTCTCTTAAATTCTCTCTCTCTCTCTCTCCCTCGCTCTCTCTCTCTCTCTCTCTGGTATGCAAATGCTTGGCAGATTCAAATCAGTGGGCTGCAGGAAAGTGACAGCACCTGCATATTTCCTGCTGTTCATATGCATGTGTGTGTGTGTGTGTGTGTGTTATACTAATATGCAGAAACACTTCTGCCTTCAGCTTGTAAATGGCTGCAGAGTCGTTTGCTGTACAGAGGAAAACTACCAGCACACCGTCTGTATTATTGAGTCTGTGGCCTTTAAAGCCTTTAAATTGCTTCGTCTCCACTAATTACCGTCTCGTTTTATAGCAATAACTTGACTTTAAAAAAATGCACAGTTAATAAGCAGCAGATGGATGAAGGAGTCAAAGGTTGATCATTAATATAGAAATGTAAATGTTTAAAAATGTCATTTTTTCCAATCTGTATAACTGCAGTTTAACTGCTGAAAATATTTAATATAATATAATAATAATAATAAGGCGGCGCCGTGGCTTAATGGTCAGCACCCCTCGTCTCACACCTCCAGGGTCGGGGTTCGATTCCCGCCTCATGGTCTGTGTCACTGTGTGTGTGTGTGTGTGTGTGTGTGTGTGTGTGTGTGTGTGTGTGTGCGCACTGCGATGGATTGGCACCCTGTCCAGGGTGTACCCTGCCTCGTGCCCCGAGTCTCCTGGGATAGGCTCCGCCCCCTGCGATCCTGAATACAGGCTAAATCGTTAGTGAGTGAGTGAGTGATATAATATTATAAGTTCATTTTAAATTTTATCTTAGTCAATGTATATATATATATCTTATTAATTATATATTTGATATAAATATCAAATTAATGAATTCATTATTTTAAGGCAAAAGGCCTAGCAGTGAAAAAAAACTATACATAAGCCTTAAAGTAAAAAAACGAACAAAAACCTGACTGTAAAAACTATTGCGTATCACAGAAATTTCTAAGTTTTCTTTGAAAAACGTAGAATCTGACATCAGGACTGCCGTAACGACTGCACTACTGCTTCTAATACTTTAACACTGTTTAAATGTGTAAATTTGTTGTGACACTCCTTATATACAGTCTTTATTTCCATCAGTAACTAAACATAGCAAATACACACACACACACACACACACACACACACACACGCTGAAGAGAGTTTCCAGGTGAAACTGTGCTATTCCATTTCCCAGAGCTCATGCAGTATACAGTCATTGTCCTCTGTTTTATCAGCACAGCCTTGCAGCCAGCAGAGGACACACACACACACACACACACACACACACACACAGTCACACATTCCTGACGAGGCGTGGCCCATTCTGACAGTGAAACTGTTTAGTGTGGGGGAAATGTCATTGCTCTCAGTCTGCTCATTACCATTACACACATGGTTAAGTGCGGTCGAACGCGGCTCCGCCTCCTGATTACAGGGCGAACGTTCAGCCATACACACCTGCGTGCTCTTTTTAAAGCGGCAGTACGCTGTTATTAAAGGTTCTTCTAACCAAGTAACAGCCGTGACCTTTCACAGCCAGAAAGAACAAGATGCACAATATTAACGTATTTAGTAATCAGGTGCTCGTTAACTCGTTAACGCTAATATCTAATCAGCCAATCCCATGGCAGCGATGGACAGGACAATGAGCTGAAGTTCAAACCGAACATCATAACGGGGAAGAAAGGTGATTAATGTGACTCTGAGCATGGTGTGGTTGTTGGTCTGAGTTTTTCTCAAACTGTCGATCTACTGGGATTTAACCACACACCCATCTCTGGGTGTTTTACAGGGAGGAGAGAGAACACCCAGTGAGGGCGGCTCTCAGGGTGAGGATGTCTTGTTGCTGACACATCAGGTGTCGCTCCTGTCGGCTAAGAACAGGAAACTGAAGCTACAGGTCACATGGGCTCACCAAAACCAGACAATAGAAGATCAGCAGTTTCGCTCCTGACCGTGTCCATCCCTTTATGGGCGCAGGATAATACGCCGTGACACAAAATCATCTCACACAGTGAGGTCACTGCATTCACACGCCCTTGGGGCTGTTCGGTGCACATTATAACATCAAAAACATTTGTATTGTTTGTTTGTTTGTTTCTTTTTTTGATAAAGTCTTTATCTCATTTCTATCTCGGAAGTGAGCCTTGGTCACGCTGGACCACTTGCCTAGGTGCACAGAGCGCTGTTTTAAAGCGGCAGGACTCACCAAACCTGAAGTGTTATTATGAGATTTAAAATTAAAGGAGCAGTAGGTAATTTTAGCGCCCTCTACTGTTTGTGCAGTGCATGTCTGGTGCACGTAATTAAAGCCTAATGTCCAGCGTTTAGAGGGTTAGTGCAGAAGGATGGCGCCGTTGCTCGTCCCGCTCGATGCTTAAATGCTGAAGTGCGCACGCAGCAAAGCGATCTGTGCTCGATCTAACAGTGGAGACCACAGGGGACGCGACCCGCCCCAGGCCTCAGCCAAAAACAGCTGAAAGCAGCATTTCTACTGTAACTGCAGGAGATTAATGCAGTCGAGGGCCGCACTCCTCACTAAGGTGAAGCAGAGCGTGATAAATAATAAAATCTCTACAAATAGAAGAACGGTCTTGTCTTTACGTTGGTCACAACTCGTTCTTTCAGTGATATCTTTATGTTTCATACACAGGAGGACCAGAAACCAGACTCCGAAATATTACTGTCTGTGTGTCTGTATGTCCAACCAGATTATATCACAGCATCACACAACACTGTCTGTCTGTAATTTACTGAACCTCCTGCAGTCCTTAGATCTCGGCCTGAAGTTTAATCTGCACCATCAGTGAA
>JAQQZT010000015.1:1098867-1131894 GCA_030068275.1 Clarias platycephalus | reverse complement strand
TATATATATAAATTATTGTAGAAATATTGCATTCACGGCTGTTGAAAAAGTTTTTTATAATCTGATCATATAATTAAGGACTAAATAAAAATCAGTAAAATAACTTGATATAATCCGTTTAAAGTCAGACTCACATTCTGGACACGTTGATGAGACCTTGGAATGTCCCACTTCGCACTTCTGTGAGAGGCAGCTGCGCTAATCTTCTGCAAAAAAAAAAAATCAAAACACATGTATAAACAAAAGTTTTGGCACCGGATGAAAATAACAAAAACAAAACCATCTCAGCTCCAAACTTTTCCCCGTGTGTGTGTGTGTGTGTATGTGTATCCCTGGTACAGAATAATACCAGACGTACAGAATGTTAGTGAAGGCTGTTGCCCGGGCTGTGCTCTCGGTCTGCCTGGTGCAGGTGAGTGTGCCCGGGGTGCAGGTGCAGATCTGAGGGCAGGTGAAGGTGAAGGTCCCACTCCCCCCTCTGCCCCCATGGATCATCAGCAACGCCAGCAGGAGCTCCAGCACCGTGCGCACCGACACCATCCTCCTGCTCTGTTTCACCTGCTGCTCACATACTCTACACACACACACACACACACACACACACACATCTGTCATCCAGACCCACTCCTGCCTGGGAAAAAAAACCAAAATGGTAAGAGGGCCTCCCACCAGGGTTGCCAGATTGTTCGCCTAAAACTCCTAGTTACTGTACTTGGTGGAAGTGTGTGTAATGTGATTAATAATCCTGATGGATCTGTTTTATACTGATCACCTGACAGGTCACATATTACACCAATATATACTGTATGTATATAAAAGGTTTTGTCCTTTTAGTGATATCTTTACATTTCATACATCGGAGGACCCAAATGTCTGTATATCTGTATGTCTTTCCAGTCGATTTTGTCACAGCATCGCGCAAACCTGGCTGGACAGAATTTAATGAAACTTTGCCAGTCCTTCGGTATTTGCGGTAAGTAAAATCTGTGCCAGACATGAAAATTTCACAAATGAAAATGTTCCAAAATTTTGAGTATAAGGGACGTAATGACTAAATTTTGTGCCAAATTACATCACAGCAACCATCACTTTTTGAGACGAACATAGCTCTTTTTCCCTCAAAGTGGGTGTGGCTATACACACCACTCAAAAGAGCCAATCAACATGATGGATTACCATAAATACACAAAGTATGCGGAACACACAGAAAGTGCCTTAAAATACCTTAACCGAGAGCCCAGAGTTATGCGCTAAAATACTAAATCAAAATGTTGAGTAAAAGTGACGTTACAAACATCGCCTTGCACCTCCAGGTCCTGGGTTCAATTCCCGTGTCAGGTCTATATGCATGGAGTTTGCATGTTCTCCCCCTGATTGGTGGGTTTCATCTGGGTTCTCTGGTTTTCTCCCACAGTCCAAAAATCTGCAGATTACTGGTGATTACTTGGCTAACTGGTGTTTCCAAACTGCCCATAGAGTGTGAATGTGCGTGTGAATGTTGACGACGGTTGTAAATATATAAAACTCTATATATGGAAAATAGGAAAACAGAGTGAAAAGTTGTAAAAAAATACCACAGGTAAAAGGTATAAGTAGTTTGGGTGGTTATACTTTGACTAAAACAATTCTGACTTTTCTTTTTACATACAGTTTATCTGCCTTCAATATATATAAATTAAAAGAATCACAATAAATCTATAATTATTTTAATGGTTGAATGTTTAAATGATAATTGAAATTTTTATATTTACATAAAAGAATTTGTGTACCATGACATTCCAAGGATTTTCGAAATCTGCAAAAAAAATTCCCCACGGATAGTCACATCACCAGGGCTGATCATAATATCTCAGGAATAAAATAGACGAGACAGAGCTGAAAAACAAACTACAGTAACAGAGATGAAGAAAAACATAAAGTGTCACTGAATAGTTTTTAATCAAAGCAGAGCTCATACAGCACAGCAGTTTGAAAGATGAACATTACCTGAATATATTTATCAAGATCTAAAGTCTTTCAGGGTCAAAATAAACAAATAAATAAATCAAGAAGACATCTTTAATCAGTCAGTCTTACTTTATTTCCTTTCAACTGAACAGATAAAACACTTCAATCACACAAGCTGCTAAAAACGCAAGCATGATTAGTGTGTCTGAAAGACTACAGAAATCGTAAATATCCTTCACGCTTAGATGACCACAGTCGTATTCAAACGTCCATAAATGTCCCAGTGAGTCTCTCGATGCTATAACGATAAAACAGAAAGCTGTTTGAAGTTGAAGGGGAAAACAGGAAGGAAAGAAAGGATGGATAAGTTGCTATTGCATTTGTCTTAGCTAAATAATTTCATGGCCCCAAGTGATTTCAAGTGAAAAAATCTCAAAATCTAGTTCAACCTATTTGAAATATAATTAAAAAAAATTTATTTTCTACATGTAAATTCCTTGCTCTAGTGGCAGATAATTTTGTTTCATTTAAAAAATGTCATGCTCAAATCTAGTAAAATTTTCTGCCAATAAATTAAGAAATTTCGAGAAAGCACTCGCTGTAATTTTTTCCCCCAGTGTTGTCGTAATTTTTTTTTTAAAAGTTCAAGACATTAATCTCAAAGCTGGGGTGCCATAAAAAGACAGATTTCAAAGTTCATAAGGACGATTTCGAGGGCCCTCTGACTGACAGGCGAGCCCTTAGGGCAGCAAGAAACACCTACAGTAGCATGTTCCAATATTTTTGATCAATTTGAAGAAAAAAAAAAAAAAGAAAGACAGCTAGATGTAAAGTAAAGCAAAAATTCTGGATTGATCATCAATAAATTTAGCGGTTTATCTTGAGCATCTTCACTGGTCTTGCCGTTCCAATACTTTTGGACACCAAAGCTGGATGGAAATGCTCTTTATTATGTGTCGCATTAAACTCCAGCGGAGGCATTGCACAGTATTGACACATGAAGCTGTTCGATTTGTTAAAGCGCTTCCGTGGATAAGCCGCAGCCGTCGTAGGTTTTTATTGTATTGAATGTTCACCCATTTCTTTAAACGATGCTTTATAAATAACGGTCCTTCACTTCAAATGTTTGTCAGAAGAGGCGTCATGCTTTGTGCTGTCAGAAGCCCGTTGAGCGCCGTAAACGAAAACAATTTTAATCTCTATCCCTCATGTTTTCATCTCAGCCTCGACTGCCGAGCGCTTGATTGCGAGTCATTTTGTTTTTTATTTTCGGTGCACCGTTGACACGGGGCTTGAGTGAGTGCCACGCTGATCGGTCACTTAGAAACTGTGCGCTTTTATAGTCGCTGTAATAACAGCAAGCATGCAGAAATGCAAACACACACACACAGACACAGACACACATAGTAGTCATTACGTAGCACTATTAGGAAGTTTTTCCAAATACCGTTTATACTGGTAAGTACCTAGAAGCTTTATCTGATGTGTAAATGTGACCTGGTCTCCATAGCAGGGAACGTTTTGTTCACAGGGATTTACATTAGTCTCCAAGCTCATCCAGGTATAGTAAGGAGAAGAAATAAACATCTTGTTTTAACAAAATTAAAACAAGCTAATTTTTTTTATGTTATACATATTATACAGAAAACGTGTGTGGCCAAAGAAGCTACTTCTGAAGTTTATGCAACATGAAAGTGACCAATCGCGCTTCTTTATAAAATTTGCTAACTTCAGCCTTACGTTTTGGAGAGATGATTTTATATGCGCCTCAAAAATAGACATTTTTCAGTGTTATACTGTCTCACTTCAAACAATAATAATTTAAAATGTAAATTATTCATATTTCTTTATGAGTAATTAATAATAAAATGTACATAATCTTCTTGAAATATATGACCTGTAAAAATTGTTGCTTAAATTAAAGCATTCTGTCTAAAATTAAGGAAATCTCCCACAAATTACTAACGCCACATATAAGGTGTGTCTCTAATTTGGAGCATTTAAATCAAACATGAGAGATGGTTTTTGGTAAAAGCGTAAAAATCTGTAGTGTCCGTAACCAAGTCAAATTCAAGTTGCAATATTTTAGAATAATACACTTTTTCAGGTTTTTTCATGTGAAATCTAAATTGGGCAAGTTTCATCTGAATGAAAATTAAGATTGGAATTCAAAATAGTTACGGACACTACATAAAATTGTATTTAGCAAATGTGTTTCTTTTTATCTGATAAAAACATACGAGTATGCATATTTCCAAAAAATTTAAATAAAGGCATGGATCAGGAGATAAGAAGCATTATGAACCTAAGTGAGTCTTTTTTTAGCACTGATACCATGTTATGGCTGAAATGTAAATGTACAATACATATGATGTACTTATGTACTTCCAGAAAGGTTCAAGTTATAAATATTAATAAAAATTCATGGTCCTTTGCTCACTATATGTTTTTTTTTGCTTAAATTAAAGCATTCTTGCAAAATTAAGGATTTTCTTCCCCTAAAAAAATCCCACCAAGGGAGGGCAAACAGGCAAACACGAAAGCACTAGACACAGTAAAGCGCTATCCACCCACTTCCACATTCATGAGTTTACAGATGGACAGGACGGCTCAGTGTCACTGTGCGCGAGAGGGGGAAAAAGTGGACGCTTTTCTGCGAGCACACCTATACAAACAACCAATAATTGCCGCTGATTAAAAAAGTCACATAGTGTTTTACGTGAGAAGAACAAATTTGTTTTAAAGAGTACTTCATGCTCTTCCTAATTGCATGAGAACGGAATGTTTTCTAGCTTAGGACAGAAGATTTAAGCTGTAAAACGGCGATCATTAAAAGGGTTAGGTTAATATGCGAGGCAGAGGTTGTGGTGTTGATTTGTCTGAGGCTTTGACTGAAAAGAGAAAGAAATCATCCTTTGGTTATATTTATGACGACCAGAACAGAAATTTTACCCTCTCATCAATGTCAATGATGTCTGAACGAGCATACTCCGAGGTGTTAGGTTTGAAAAATAGAAAAAAGGACAGTCTGACCGGCTTCGAGCCGGTGACGTCGAGCCTCTTTTGATGAGCTGGTGGAAACCATTAAACCCTCCTCCGCCTTCTCTACATCACAGCTCACAAAAGTAGAACGCAGCATGCGGCTCATCTTCTCTGCGAGGAAAAAAAAAAAAAAAACAAGCAGGGGATCGACATTGGCATGGCTGGGTCCTGGTTTATAAAAACATCAGGGTGAATCATCTGTGATGCTGTAGGCACAAACGTGTTGCATATACACCTGCGTCCACCTCCCTTACATCCCTTACATCCTAATCACAAGCAGGTTTAAAAGCAAATACGTGAAAGAGAAATGTGCAGCAGGGGGTTTGTGTGCATATGTGTGTGTGTGTGTGTGTGGTTTTAGCCTAGGATCTGTTTGACATGCGAGTAGACCGAGAGTCGAAGTCTATTTAGGAACACGGAGATACTTGTCAGGGTTAAGGGACACACATGCAGGAAGTTTATTCTAGTGTGATAATAATAGTATACGTCTTTTAAACAAAAAATACATAGGAATGATTTCAGTTTATTTTTTTAGGTACCTCCCAGAGACATACTTTTATAACAAAATTAAGCTTGTTTTAGTATACTTAGCTTAAAATGACAAAAAGTTTAAGCATACTTGAACATGTACAGTACTTAAGACAAGTATAATTAGGTGTACTTGGCTTGTAGTTCATGCATACTGTAGATTGGATTGAGGTGAAATAGTTTAAAGTAATTAGCACAAGGGTGGAACTGAACCTGATCTCTGACGTACATGGTGTTATTAACCCAGACAGAAACTGAGAAACGTACGGCTGATTTTGTTGACAACTAGAGGTTACTTGCGTTTATGGTCAACTTGCTGCCGCTCCTAATGGCGCTACAATTTTGTTCTTACCTCCCATACGTCTCTTTATGTGCCGTCGTTGTTGATGCTCGACAGTCTGATCCGGAGTTTCAGTAGCCCTGAGCTCGCCATGACGACGCTCACAGTATGACATCATACTTGATGGTTTATTACATGTGAAGTGAAATATTTCATGCCTTTTTGTTTTTCCTTTTAATTTCAATGATTACAGCTAATGGCTCATGAAAATTAAAAAATCTCAAAATATTAGAATATCTCATTTTAAGTTTGAGAAAATGACCATTTATACAGTATATCATGTACAGTATATCTCAGTCTAGTTCAGTACACGCAAGAGGAAGACCTCTGTCTTGACATTCTGTCCAGAAGGTGATGATCGACACCCTGCACAGAAGGTCTTCACTGAAAGGGCTGGCTGTATCAAAGCATATTCATGAAAAGCTGAATTATAGAGCAAAGAATTATAGGAAAAAGGTGCACAAGTAACGGGCATGACCTCAGCCTTAAGAAGATTGTTTAGCAAAGTCGATTCAAGAACTTGGGAGAGCTTCACAAGGAGTGGAGTGAGCCTGGAGTCAGTGCATCAAGAGCCACCTTCAGGAAATGTACTTCCACTGTTACATTCCTAGAATTAAGCCTCTCTCGAATCAGAGACATCAGAAGCGTATTACCCGGGCTAAAGCGAAAAATAACTGGATCGTTGCTCAGTGGTCCGAAGTCCTCTTTTCAGATCAAAGTAAAATTTGCATTTCATTTAATTTGGAAGTCAAGTTCCCAGAGTGTGGAGGAAGAGTGGAGAGGTAGAGAATCCAAGCTGTCCAGTCGGTGATGATTTGGGGCACCATGTGATCTGCTGATGTTTGTCCACTGTGTTTTTTTAAGACTAAAGTCAACATAGCATCAACCAGGATATGGTAGAGCACTTCATGTTTCCGTCTGCTGACAAACCTTATGGAGATGCTAATTTCCTTTTCCAGCAGGACTCGGCACCAAAAACTACCACTAACTGGTTTGCTGATGTAAGGGTTAACCCCTAGAGGGCGCCAAAGCGCCCAAAGACTGAGTGTGGTTCTTGTGTTTTTCTTGTTATGTTATAGATTATTGAGGAACTTCATTTCCCAGACTGCACCTCGGTCAGGTGAGGCAAGCATTCACCTGAACCGAGGAAAGTAATTAAGTTGATTATAAATAGCCTGACTGAACTTCAGTCAGGCGTCTAGCTTTTGTTGTGGTAGTAATTGTTGTTGAGGTTTTGAGTGAATATGTTTATGTTAGTCAAAGTAAGGTATTAAAGGTTACTAGGTGCTCCCATAAAAGAGCTTTCGTTTTGTGCTTTACTTGAAATAAAAGACGAGTTTGAACCAACATCTTGCCTCCGTAGAATATGCCACGCAAACACTCACGCCATCAGCGGATTCATGACAGCTGACTATGATACTACTACTATAAAAATTCTAATCTTCTGAGATACTGGAGTTTTGATTTACATATCCAAACATTTTAATTATTGAATTCAGGTGTTTCAATCAGGTCCCTTATACCTAGTGAAGGGCAATCGTAATGCTTCAGGATACCAGGACATCTTGGACAATGCTATGCTTCCATCTTTGTGGCAACAGTTTGGGTAGACCTTTTTCTATTCCAACATGACTGAGCCCCAGTGCACAAAGCAAGGACTATAAAAACATGGTTTGATGAGTTCGGTGTGGAAGAACTTGACCTTAGACCTCAACCCCATCCCATTTGGGATGAACTGGAATGGAGATTGTGAGCCAGGCCTTCTCATACTGTATAACATCAGTGTCTGATCTCGTGAATGCTCTACAGGATGAATGGGGATGGATTCCCACAGAAACAGTCCAAAACCTTGTTGACGTCCTTCCAAGAAGAGTGGAACCTGTTATAGCTGCAAAAGGGGGAAAAAAAAGCTGCAAAAGCTGCAAAAACTCCATACTGAAGTATATGTATTTGGATACTATGTCACATAAACATTCACTTTACATGTAATGAAATTAGAATAGATGAGAGTTTCAATTTTTCATATTTCTATTAAATATAGAAATTTAGAGACGTACTAGTACAATAGTGACGTGTCAAAGAGCTGTTTCATGTGTTTGCATCTTCATTAAGACAATTTAGCAAGGGTCATAAATAACAATATATTCTTAATATAAAATAATATTATAATATCACACAAAAATATTTGTCATTCTCTTGTCATGCTTTGTTACATGTATTATTTATTTGGTTTCTTTTCAAAAATAATGAGTTGCTTTGTACTAATAATTAAGAGGAACTGTAATAAGTTATACAGTAAGTGTGTGTGTTTTTATGTGTTGGAACAGTAGATTAATGTTATTGAAGTGCGCTAAACAAGAAGAATAAATGTTCTTATATAGGAATGTTTATATTAAGATTCTTAGATTTTTGTTCTTATAAGACTATTATAAATATTCCTACAAAATAAGTAATTCCATCAGTAAAGGAAGAACCTGCGTGTGATGTTAATCGTCACAACTCTGGATTTCTACACCAAGCAAACTTTCCCTGCACAGAAGGTCACTTGAAAAGATATTTTGGTTTCCATTCAGTTGAACAGTTTGTTGGATTTAAGGTTCCTCTGCCTCAGTCATTTAAGAGGGAGAAAATTGCAGAGAGGCAGGGACTGATTTTGGAGAGGCTGCATGACACAAATTCTAATCTCAGACCTTCCGAGATCAGGACTGTGTTCAAACTGTATGTTTGTGGTGTTTTGTTTCGAATTGCAGTGTTGAATTGAGTGATTGTATTTTATTAGCGGAAATTTTTAAAATTATATTTATAAAGAAATTATGTCTGGCCAATGTATTTTCACTGATAATGTTTATTAGGTAACTTCAAATCGTTACTATGTTATAGGTATATTTCTACTTAAAGAAGGTATACTTTAGTAGAAACCTAGTACTATATGTTAAAGAAAAAAAAATGTAGCTACAAAATTAAGATACACATATAATAAAAAGTAAGCTATTATGTTAAGTTCACTTTGAAATATTTGCAGTATAATACTGCTAAAATACTACTACAGCTACCTGAGATTACACTTCAAAGTATACTTTTATAAACTAAAAAAGTATATGATCAAGTATACTTAAATACTATAGTACAGTTACTGGACAAAAGAGAAATTAAATGTGAACTAGTAGTATAAAATTTTCTTCCAAAGTTTACAAGTACATTAATATTAGTGTACTTACTACAGAAAATATACTCGGGACATATACTTGAAGTTTACTTACTAAAATAAATCCTTAGTTTATATGCATGTAGTATTTAAACTGATTGAGTGATTAATATATTAATTAATGAACTGTTTGTCTTATTAGCATATCAGCAGTTTTCTTATGCAAAGTAAATTTTTATTGTGATTATTTATTTGAAAATCAAATAATAATAATAATAATAATAATAATAAATACAAAACATATATATGGCCCTTATTTCAGTTGATTGACATTTTTCTTTAACCAATGTACTTATTAAAGTCAACTCCAAAAATACTGGCACACCATAAAAAAAAAAGCCTTGGAGCCTACCACAGAGAACGAGATGGGGTACACCTTGGAGGGAGTACCAATCCATCATGGGGCACACAAGCACACACACTCACACACTACAGCAAATATCGAAATACCTCAAACAGCAACCACAACATAAATAAACAACAACATTTCAATCAAATGATATTGTATTTTCACATTTTACCACATTTGGCAAATTTGTCCCGTGAGATATTGAAAAATGCCAGCGATGACTGTTCAGATTCTTGAAGTCTGGAGTTGAGTTATAATGAGCAATTAAATGTCACTTTTATAACAAGCAGCGACACAAAAGAGACCCGTCCTTGGAAGCTTATTTAAACATGTTGTGGTCAATATTATGTGAACAAATGATGATGATGATGATGAATATTATTATTTAACTACAATTTTAACCAGATTATGGATCACAGGTTTTAGGAATCCGGGATGATGGGACTGATCTATTTGTGATTTATTTACAATAGCATTACAATTACATCAGCATTGGCAAATGGTTCAGTAAATACAGTAATATGAATATGAATCATGTTCATGCACAATGTTCATGCTTGTCTTAGAAAGACATAAATGCTTTAATTATTTACAAGTTGTATAGTAAATGATTTCGGTTAATACAGATTCAAAGTTTACAAGAATAATTGTAGAGAGAAAACTTTAAGCAAACCTAATCAAAATCATTTTTAGAAACTTATCAGTAAATCACTAGGATTTTTAAGGCAGCAATGTTTAAGGAATTGCTATGAATTAAACGAAGTCTTGCTTTAACATAACTGATTTGAGCAGAGTGGACTAATGAAAGTACTACACATTTCAGTGTGACAGCTACACGCTTATTTCAGGGTTTTTCGAATTTCCCAGTGAAGGAACTGTAAAAGTTTCCCTATAAGTAAACCTTCATAGTAACTTAGCTATAGTAACAACCACAAATTCAGTTAAAATCCAATTTTAACATTTTTGTTCTTGTTCAACATAAAATTTTTAATTAAAGAAATTAAAAAGAAAATAATAAACAATAATTTGGAGTTTGAATCCCAAACATACTCTTTTAATACCTTTGATGTTGGAACAAAGGATTCTTTGAGAGTTCCAAAAAACACTTCTGATGGTAGAAAACTGTGAGATATATTACTGACTGTACACATCCAGTGGGGTATTTATTCAGTTTAGGATTCAGTAAATCAATGAAGATATGAGTTAAGGTTTATGCTTGTCTAGTTTGCCCCCTGGTGGCGGGTGGCATTAATGAAATTCCTCATACATGGGAACCTTTCTATTCTATGTATATCATTAATAAAACAAGTCTTTGGTATCTCTCACTCATTATCTATACCGCTTCATCCTGTATACAGGGTCAAGGGGGGCTGGAACCTATCCCAGGAGACTTAGTGGGGGGCATGAGGTGGGGTATACCCTGAACAGGGTGTCAATTCATCATAGGGCACACACACACACACACACACACACACACACACACACACACACACACACACACACACACTACGGGCAATTTGGGATGCCAGTTAGCCTAATCTACATGTCTTTAGACTGTGGGAGGAAACCAGAGTGTGTGTGTGTGTGTTCAGTGCACACACACACACACACACACACACACACACACACACACACACACACACACACACACACACACACACACACACACACACACACAGGAATCGAACCCTGGAGTACCAAGGCGACAGTGCTGACCACTACACCATTTGTAATTTAGACATAGCTTAGAATTTGACGTAATCTCATAATTATGACTTCTTATAATTCTTATTTATGCTAATGTTTACATATCTTAACTCTTCTGATTTTTTAATCTAAAAATTGTGACATATTTTAAAATTCCAATATCAAATTATTAAAAAATTCTAGCTTATAGGTTAAAAACTTGAACATATCTCAAGACTTTGAGAAAGCCATAATGCTGCTGAAAAAAAATTATATAAACATTGTGTATTTTTAAATAATTCTAGCTTCTGGAAACCCAGTGTATTTCTTTATTACCGTTATTACTGCCCTCTAGTGGTTAATATTGGGAAGACAGTCCACTTTTTATATGTGAGTAGCCAAGCCATGCTGCAACCACACCCAGTTCTCATTTTATTCTCAACACAAACTTTTAATCATGAAAAATTATAATCTCATAGAAAAAAAAATGATGTAATAAGAAGACATATATTTCACATACAAATACTTTCACACTTTAAGTTTAGCACCATAATGTTGACACACATTTATTTTAAAATAGACATGAATGAAAGAAACGAGATGATAAAAGAGCAGAGCAGCTTATAAATCAGACACTTTCCTTATTTAAAGATCCCAAAATTCCAAAGTTCAGAGATTTTGTTCATCGTCAGCTTATAAAGCTTTTGCTAGTGATTAGCAGATGAGTTGAATTCTACTGTATGTGCTACAGCAGGGCAAACTGTGCAAATTAGGGGTTTAGGGATGGGGGAATTGCTGGACAATATATATATAAAACACCACAGACAAATTATTTTCTTCATATAAGTTAACACACTGGTTAGAAGCATAATAAAATATAACATATAAGGATGAAAAATAAAGAGTGAAGTCTAGACGCAAGAAGTAGGAAAACAATGCCCCATTGATAAAACCAAAAAAAGAAATATCTCAATTTGTACAATCAGGTCTTGAATCGTCCGTGTAACCAGGATGTGGCTACTGGGCCGTCTTGTTCACGCACTCCTGGAGTCCATTTTGGAGCTGTACCAGCTGCTGGGTGTGGCTAGCCAGGGTTCCATCGACCTGTGCCAAGTAGCTGTCTGAATGGCTCTCGAGTTCTGCGCGAATCCTCTCCAGCTGATCAGCAAGCTCTCCCAGGCTGCTACACTGCCCTTCGACGTGGGCTACACGGCTCTCCACTCCCATGACCTCACGATGGGCATCCAGAGCGGTGCCCCGACAGCCCTGCAGTTCCCCTGACAGCCTCCGCCTCAATCCCTGCAGCTCACCTTTCAGATGTATCAATCTTTGCTCTCCGGCCCCCAGCAGCACCCCCTGCTGGCCCACGAGCTCGGCTATGCCGTGCACTTGCGTGGACAACTGCTGCTGTCGTTCCTGCCATGTGGAGTTAACATGATTCATCTCATGCTTGAACAGATGAACGGAATCTCTCAAACCCTTTAGGGTGCGGTTTACGGAGTTGACATTGATCTTGAGGAGGGTGATCTCACCCTGTACCGAGCCCTCTTGTTCCTCTTGAGCAATTCGAAACAGAAGTCCTTGCAACGTACCATTTAGACGGTCCAACTTATCTGTGTGTGTGTCCAGACGCTCTGAGATCTTCTTTTCCATCTCTTTGCAATCTTCAATCTCAGTTTGGATGAGTGCTGCATCCGGACTGGACGCTGGAGAGCAAGCCGAAGTGCAAAGAAGCTCAAGATCACTTAATTGCTTCTGGACACCATCCAGACCAGCCTCCATACGTCTACGGACATTCTCAATCTCTGTACCTAATGCTGGTACCACCTGGCCTTCCAACAGTGCCGGAGACGTGGCGTTACTCAGCTCCTCCACAGCAACAAAAAGACGCTCCTCCAGGCTTTTCAATTTGTCCTCCAGATGAGTCTTAAATCCATCCAGAGAACCCATTCCTCCATCCAGGGCAGCTAACTCTGCCTTGCCATGCTCTGTGATGTTCATGCGGCCTTCGATATCTATCAAGCGAGTATCCAACATTGTCTCTAAGTGGATTGTCTGCTCACTCAGTGTCGTCTGGAGTTGCCTCTGAGACTCTGTCAGGCCCTTAACGGACTCCTCCAGAAGCAGGGTTCGGTGGGAGAGATTGTTAATCTGATCACAGCAGCCTGGCGTCACCGTCAGACCTTGGATCCGAGCCTGAAGATCACCCAGATCCTTCCTCAGACCTGTCTCACGGCCATCCAAGGACTGCTGGAACTGCTCCTGACCGTTCAGATATTCTTTATGGCATGTCTTCTGAACCTGTGGACAGGACGCAACAAAGGGTGACTCAGCTGCAAAAACGATGACCGAGTTTGGGTTTTCTAATAGCAGCGTCAAAATACTGTTCTTCACAATTTAATATATACCTGCAACCAACCAGTATTGGAAAAGGAAGTTAATTTAATTTGTATAAATTGTTTTAAAATATGATATTCACAGACCAAATACCACCGAATGACTTGCTTGTCTAGCACACAGCCTTGTTCCAAAATTAACCCAATTTCCGGCATAGGCTCTGGATTTACCATAGCCCTGACCAGGAGAAACCACTGACTGAAGATGGACAAAGGAAGTAGGGCCCAGAGAGAAGATGGAAATCCTCTACTCCTGCACATTGTTGCAGTGTAAAAATTGTAAAACCCTTACAGTGGGAGTTGTTTAGGAAATGTTTACACTAGGCTACATCAGGCTAAGTGATCGCTAGACAACTCAAAAATTCAAGTAACTGTCCAAGAACTTAAAATGCATTCTCTAACATTATGACTCACCTGTCCGATCTTCTCATTGCAGTCGGTTTCCAGGCCACTCAGCCTTCTTTCAAATCCATCCAGGATCTGAGTCCTGACACCAGCCAATCTTTCATCCAGCAGCTTCTCAACTAACTTCGGAATACCCCCAGGTGGCACCTCCATCAGCCTCTTCAGCTGCCCATCGTGGCCTATTACCATGCCATGGATTTCATCCAGCATGTGACCCTTGGTCCTCAACTCATCCTTGACCTCTGTTACCCTTCCCACCAGCTCACCAAGGGCTGGGAAGCCGTCTCTGCCTCCTACGGTGTCTGGCAAGCCCTCAGTGATGACACCAAAGCCCACTGTAGAGTCTGGCTGGCGTGGGGCCCCACCTAGCAGGGTGTTCACCATCTTGACAGTATGCTCACGAAGCGACACACGGAGACGATCCTCCATGCCAGAAATCAAACCATTCAGAGTATCCAAACCTTGTGAAAGCCTCCTTAGATCCTCCTCCATACGGTCTAGACGCTCTCCGGAGACACCCGTTATTGGACCTGAAGGCAAGGCATTAAGAATAAACATTAATTGAACCATTGTCTGGGAAGTGGTTTGTTTTATGTAATGTATATACAGTAGGTACCTGCTGAAGGCACATCTACAGTTGGTACAGTTTCATGATAACCCCCAGGGGAAAGAGGCCTGCCTGGCTCCAGCCCTGACCCAGGAGTTGGTATCTTTTTGTGACCCCGTGGGAAACCGTTCACCCCAGGTCTGGGTCCTAGAAAGGAGCCCTTGAATGGTGGCATGACAGAGTCTGGTCCAGATGTAGGGCCATCTAGGCAGTTTTCTCCAGAGTAGCCTGGGCAACAGCGCCATTCCAGTTCCGTCACTGTCTTGTAGCCAACCTTGTAGGTAGGTTTGAAGAACGTCCGATACCTTTGAACATACATCAACATCAGCTCAGTTGAGGCTTCAGGTATTTAGACCTTCAAATACAGTATGTAAATATCTTCCATATCTAGAATTTACTGCTAGCATCAAACAGGTTAGACTGGCTAGCATGCTTGGTTTGTGATCCACTTCCAAAACATCCGGATTCATCAAACAATGACTCTGTTGTCACCACATATTTACAGCAATTTATATGATCGGCAATGACTTTTCCTAACCTTCATTAAATGTTGTGCCAATTGGCCAGGTGGATGCATCAGTACGGGTTTAAATAACACCTAGCATTGGTGTTAGCATTAACCACCTTCTTTTGGAATGACAACAACGTACTGACCTCATGTCTACTGTATATACAGTAGGAATACATATAGATTTATCTTTGTGGGATTATGTAAAGAACATAAAAAAACAGGGTACTAAACATTGATTATCAGTGTCATGCTAAATTTATTTGAAAAGTTTAAAGATTAAATTCTCAATCAGGATAAACTAATCAGGTTTTCAAATTGGAATGAAACAAACTATCCTGCTTGGATTTATTATAATTAGTGAATCTTATCTGTGTATGTTAATGATCATTGATCACAAAACTGAACCTTTAAGCATTTATTGTTGTTTTTAACCACCACTAGAGGGCAGTACTACACAAGGTCCTACAGTATGAGTAGCTTTACCCGCTTTGATGAATCTTTTAATATTTACCATAATACTATTATAAGATGCAACAGTGGCATGAAAGCAGTACATCATGATATTCTTACATGACGACGGGACACTTCTGCCCCCAGATGCACTTGGTGGTGTACTCTGGCTTGACGTAGGTGGCCATCCCATCCTGCACGTTACAGGTGATGTTCTTCTGGACAATGTAGGCACAGTGGTTTCTGAAAGAGAGAAACATCAGGAGATGGGAATTAAAATTTCTTGGCCACTTCTACCATCTCTTTTCTTGGAAATTTTTGCAACTTCCTTTAAATTCTACAGTAACACTGAAAGAGAAAGGGAACATATCTTGAGGGACTCCGGTACATGTCATGGTTATTGCTAAATAAGAGGCATCAAGCCACACATCTGTCACACATCATATCTGTGACCATTTCAGCCCGTCCAGTCCTGCCACATGTCTCCGTCTTCCCCTCTCTCCCAGTAACAGAATAATCAGGTTCAAACTCCAAGGCGCAGCTATAGCAACTGTTAAATGTTAGTTGGCTTCGGAGATTAGGAGGCAATAATCAGCGCTCAGATGGTGCAGAAATAACAGATTGGAGCCTTTTGAGGATTTGTACAGCTCCACAGCTGCTCTACGAAGACCGGCATCCTGCCAGGACCGGAGAAGGAGACTGACGCAACTTTGCCTTTTTGCTTGGATTTAGTAAAAAGGGTTCGGGTTTCATAATGAGAGCGTACACTCTGAAGCGGTTCACACTCACCACCTCAGGGTTTTGGTGGAATCAAATCCGTGAGCCTGTTACAGGTCGAGGCAGGGTTTTCCCACACCACCACAGTCCATCCTTAAACACGGCTCCAAAAGCATTATAAAGAAGCTTAAGTTCAGGTAAAGACTGTCAATGTCTTCACAGTATAATAATCTAATTAAAAATATCAGTTTTAATGAAGGATTAAAAAAGGGACATATAGTCAAATTTACCTTCCATTTTCTAGTATATTACAATTACAGCAAACTAAATATAATGATTATTAAATTTCTTCTTGAAATGTCTACATCAGCCATTCTCAAACTTCAAAAGGCTGATGATAAACATTGTTTAAATCCCATGGCTTTGTTTTATTAGTTTACTAGTTATTTTTTAAAGAAATATATGCAGTAGTATATAATATCTAATTATATGTTGAAATACAATTCAGAAATATTTAATGGGAATTTTAAGATTTAAAATAAAAAGCGTTTAACGTATTTGTTAAAAGCGACATCTCAGTGCCCACCTGCCCACTAGGGGACCAACACCTTGGCAAACACTGCTCTAGATGATTTCATTAAAAAAGATTACCCAGAAAAAAGTACATATATAATAATCTGCTGATTAAATATGAAGCTTTTAAATATAAAGTGTGCAAAAGTATTTGTAAACAAGCCTAATGTAGTAACAATAATAATGTAGTAATAATGTAGACATTTCCCCACTGTGGAGCGAATAAAGGTCTTATCTTTATCTTTATTATCTTTATCTTATCGTATCTTATGTAGGATTCGATTCTTCTTCTTCTCATTTTTGCTGTGCAGTATTGAAATTGAAAGAAAATGATTCACAATAAAGTGCATATATATACAAAACAAAACAAAATATAATAAAATTAAACGAAGAAACACTGGGTTATTTCGTCATCTGTTCATTTTTTATAAAGGGTAAATCTGGCTGAATTAAAATATCTTAAAGTTTAGCCAAAGTGTAAAAGTGGACTAGAAGAAATACTGATTACTGATTTTACATCCAATAAATCAATACATTTTTATTATTCATCAAGTCAAGAGACCATCATGTCCTTCATGTCCATCATGTCCATCATGTCCTTCATGTCCTTCATGTCCATCATGTCCTTCATGTCCATCATGTCCTTCATGTCCTTCATGTCCATCATGTCCGTGGTCAACTGTAAATGCAAAAGTAACTAAAGCGTCTTAACCGTCATGGCTTCCGTCTGGTTCCTTGAGGTTTTCTAATGATCAATAATGACCACAAGCTAATTGTCCTAATGGCTCCGAATGCTTTATCAGGTAACATGTGATTGATTTTGGGGCATTTCATGTTTTTTTTTTTAACTGCTTTGGGATTCAGTGGTCCACAGAACTGTTGTCTGGTGGTCTCTAATGGTGGTTTAACAGATCTAAAGGACTTCCTGCTTTTTGAAACAGGAAAACACTTACAGTATTTACAGTAGAGATACTCAGCTTGGAAAACATTTTCCATAAATAAGATAGAGTTTAGTCGTACAAAACAATAATGTATATCTTTGATCTGTTGCCAGATCTCAATTGCGGCTGTTTCTCCCTTTTATCTTAAACTTTCCAGGTTTTTTTTGCCCTTAATGTAAACCATTTCTTATCTCCATAGCCAGGTGAGATCGATGCAACTCTGGAATGAAATCAAAACCGAATCTTTAACCTGGGTTTTGTTCCACAGGTTTTTGTGACCAGATCCTTGTAAAGAAGGACGATCATTTTAAATCCAGTTCAGCATGGAGCAGCACAACCACCAGCCACCAGGAAGGACAAACAATCTGTAAGTGTGTTCCTGCCAGAATCAGGAGGATCCGCAGCACAGCTGTTCTGCCTCTAACTCTGGCCTGACAAGATTTTGGGGTGAACCCTGAAGCGGTTGCTTGCTGAGCGGTCATGGACGCGTGCCACGCTGCAACAGAGCATCTTTTCTTCTGAACCGAAGAGCCAGCTCCAGGATCGTATATCATCTCAGAGTCTTAGTGTGTTGGTGGGATTTGAATAAACACAAACAACAAGCGTGTATTAGATGTAGAGGATTTATCACTGCTGAGTTCTCGAATCTGATTTATATTTATTGTGCTAATTTTAATACATGTTCTACTGACGGCTCATTCACAGGGACATGTCCAGCAAACGCTAAACATTACAAAAATATTGTTAGGAAAAAAATGTGTATTTAGAATTTTACGGAAGGAGTCTCCCGGGTTTTGTGCACGTTTTCTTTTAGAGAAAAAAAAAAGCCTGGTGAGGGAACGACCGTTTATAGCTGCTATAAGGTAAGTGATAACTCGTTAACTTCGTTAACATTAATGTACTTACTGTATGTAGTGTATACATGCCGGCATTAATCTCCTCATGTTTAAACAGTGCAGGTTTGCGTCCTCTACTGAAAGAACTGAATTTTATGAAAAAAAAAAAACTTCTCACAAATCTTAGTGGATTAGCTTTTCTGTTCAAAGGAAAGTTGAAAGTTGAAACCTCAACCACAGTTTTTTTTTTTTTTACTAAAACAGCACAACACACTGCGGTTTATTCCTTACATATTTCACAAACAGACACAACAACACCGACATCCACGGCATGATCAGGAATGTGTTTCTAATCTCCGGACAATAGGAAGGACACTCAGACCGGCCGACCCAAACGGCTTTGTTTCATCAGATTTCTCAGCGAGCGATGTGTGAAATCTGCCAAGCCGGTGAAAGAGAGCGACAGCTGAATATGAGCGGGGTCTGTGCACATCTGGAGAAAATGGATGACCTTCAGACAGAGTGTGTATTTGTCTCTCGTCTCACTCATTCTTGTTAGAACTTATCCTAAAACAGGGTCGCGGGGAGCCTGCAGCCTATCAAAGGGGACTCGGGGCACGAGGCGGGGCACATCCTGAACGGGGTACCGGTCCATCGTAGATGAGCTACTGCTGAGCCACGCTCCGCCAGAGAACAGCACACACTGGAGAATCATATGAATTTCAAAACATATCTAAAAAGTTGAGTTCACACACGAGGTATTGTTTAAAAATGATCTTAAATAATCTGGATGTGCGTCAGCCATTACTGCACAGATCAGCATCTGATGTACTGCTAATATTGTTACACCTATTGTTGGCCGTAAAATGAAGTCAGCTGATGACCTGGATGTATTCAATGATCAGGTTACCACGGCGATGGAGTTTTTCTTCCCTGATGGCACACGCCATGTTCCAGAACTCAGAGTGTTTCTGTGTGCATGAGCTGGACACCACAGAGTCCTCGCCTAAACCTCAGTGAGAGTCTTTGTGATGTGCTGGAGAAGTTTACAGAACAGGTTGACGCTCCCACCATCATCAATACAAGATCTCATGAATCTCAATGAATGCAGCGGAAATACTATGTATAAAGTTGATGGCCAACAGGAGCGGTAATGTAAAAAAGACATAAAATGTAAATAGATTGGTAAATATTTCTACTGTAAATCTGTAATCCAATAATTAATCCTGATTGGGTTGATGCTGGTGGTTCTACCAATGGGGGAAAAAAATCCAAAGGAATATAATTCACTCGATCTCAGATCCTGGCCAGTGTCCCTTATGTGAGAAGTTATGATAACAAATAAACTTTTGCGCTGACTTTTATACCCAGTGCGACCACACAGCAAGAAAAAAACTAAGCTGAAACACCTCCCTGGTTTATCAGAGAACATCGAGAGTGTGTCAGGTGGTGGTCATGGTCATGGTGATGGTGATGCTTTACAGCTGTAAAACGTGCAAGAAAACCTCAGGTGGATTCCGTCGAGGAGAAACCTTGCACGGTTTCTGTGTAATGAGGTGACGTTTGAGATCTTAAACATTGTCAGAAGAGTGCAGGAAACCTTCAGTGACATAAAACCTCACCTCATTCTCCACTCATGAACATCTAACCTTTCCCTGGCTGCACCTCAAGCCCAGAGAAAACCTGTTCCCACTGTAAATATTTTCAGGATCAGCTTTCAGGATCAGGTCACCAATACCCTGCTGAATTTCCCGGGAGAGCAGAAGAATTCCTTTCGGTTTTTTATAGTCGGGATGCCTTTCCCTCCTTTTCACTTCTCTCAGAATAGTGTTGATTCTTTCCACTGTTTTTTATTTTTATTTTTTTTCACACGTAGCACTGATGTTTACATCTTGATCGTGATGCGATGAAGGACACGGTAAATTAAACCCCGGCCAATTTTAGTCAATTATCTAAACCAGGATTTGTTTTTTATAGTCTGGGTCTTAACGGTCTGCGATTTTCGAATGCTAACCCAGTCAGCGTGGGATCAACGCTATGAAGGGTATAAAAGCTGTAAGCCTCTAATGGGACTTATAGAGTAACAGAGAGATGTTATTGTTTCTAAAGAGAGAAATCTATTCTATTTTCAACCCATCGGACAGAAGCGTGACTGTTCTATCATCGTCCGGTGGGATCGGATCACGAGCGGGTCGTTAGATCAGAATTAGAAGGGGAGGGGGGGAGGGGGGGATTAGCATGATTTCAGAGATATTACCTACAGAAAATTGTAAGACAAAAATAGTATTTGTTTGTAGCTTGTTTCTTGTGAGCGTGGCCTCTTTAACGGTTCTTTTTCTTCCACATGAGAAGCAGTAGTGGCCAAAATGTTTAGCGTACTGCCCAATACGAACACCACATTTGTGCTAGTATTCACGTATTAGTATTCAGTATAGTATTCATTTGTATTCACGTTGACTATTTAAGGAAATTGCGCTCGGGTTTTAAATACAAGCTACGTTCTTTGTGTGGTCTCCACACACGGATCTAATTACAGGTAGAAGTTAAAGTACGAGGAACTGAAGAAACATCAGATCACACCTGTTATGAGAAAATAATTTTACTGTGTTAGAGTTTTGAGTTTTAAAATATCTAGACTTGTAAACCTAAATAATAAATGAAACACAAAGTCGTCATTTCTAGCAACATCGCTAGCACCATTTGTTTGTGCTAGTCGCTAACAACAGCGACTAGCACAAACAGAAGACTGGAGACTTGATTGATAAAGTGCTTAGAGATAAAAACATGAGCCTTTATGCTACAGTAACTTTCCTAAGAACTGTAGTGTGTCTGAGCGTAGCCACATGCTAATCACCGGGTCCTGATTAACAGCACACAGGAAGTGTATAATACCCTGCTAAGAGGTTTAGCTCGCCCAAGAAGCACTGGTACAGCCGTCCAACATCCTCACACACACTAACCCTTTGTGCTTCTTAATCAACTTTTTCTCCAAAAAAAATAAAACTAACTTAATTTTTCCGCCATGCCCCCCCTTCAGGCACATAGTGCTAATTAGCAGAGATGATAGACGCGCGGATAGGTCTGCTGCAAACGTCTGTACAATTTCAAATCACAATTAACACAATAAAAGCTGTTTTTTCATGTCAATCAATCAGAGCCGAAGTCTAGACCGGGGCAGATTGCGTTAGAGGCGATTCTCATGACGTTTCATGGCTACAGCACTTAGCTTGTCGTTCTCACAGCTGTCACGGCCACCAGAGGCTCGTTAGCGCTAAGGCCATGTGTTAGAGCGTAACTGCTCTTCCTCTGGGAGCTGGCTGATGAACGCTGACTCTGGAATGAATTTCTGTAATCTGTCGTGTTTTGACTTTTCATGTCTCCTGAGTGTTTTTTTTTTTTTTTTTTTGAAGAGGGGTCCAAACAAAGAACTTCATATCAAAAGTGAGTCACAATCACATGAGCTCTTTTCATATTAGGGGCTTATTAGTATATTGAGTCACAACAATAGTTACAATAGCTGTACAAATTCCACAGATCCAACGGTGGTTCCTCAATTATTACTAATAGATTCTCTCAAGGTTAAATGTACAGTTTGATGCTCCTCTAGTTTAACAAAATTATTATTAGGTTTCTGGCTACAGTCCAAGCTTTCAAAAGCAGTTTGTTTCTTTCAAAGCAGATGTTTCTTGGAAACATCTTAAATTCCTCCAGAGAGACAAAAGCAAAGAACCCAAAAATCACCAAAATCACCAAATAAATAACATTCTGAAGTGGTTCTACCATAACTCTGACCAAGGATAGGCTATTTATTGATGATAAGATGACTGATGTTCTTATAGGCAACAAAAATGGCTCGTCAATGGTGGTTAACGGTCACACGCTCTTAAAATTGGTAAAGGGCACATATTATGCAAAATTCATTTTTCAAGTCATTTCAAGTGGGTCTCCATTCTTCAACAGAATTTTATTTAATTTAATTTTTTATATTGGCCAGGGCTTAAACAAGCCAATTTTACTTTCCCCCCTATTGTGACATCATATAAGAAGAAACGCTCCCCCCCCCCTCCCTTTTTTTTTTTTTTTTTTAGTTTTTGGTCTCTGTACGCCACCACATTGACTTTAAAATGAAATACTCAATATATGAGCAAAGTCATGGCTTTCATGGGTTTAACAAGTGTGGCATTAATTCTGTGGGCCTCATAAATAATTAAACAAATGGCTGACAAGCATGACCAGGTGTGGCCTGTTCCCTCATCACTCCATGATTAATCAAACACATAAAAGGCCTGGAGGTGGAACTTTATTAATGAACTGGGTAAAGACATATTGAAATATAGTACCAAGGCTTCTTTAAAAGTTATTTGACTGTTTAATTGTTCTATATATATCCACCATCTCCAAAATTCTTCTGCAGGCCACCTACTGTACAAGCTTTAATCACAATTCTGGAATGTTCTACTGGAATGGAGAAAATGCCTGTATACAGAGTAACTTTTAAATATTAAATCATTTACCCCTAAACAGACATCATCATAGATGAGCGTCCATAACGAGGGACATTGTCCAGACTTCGCTAACAGCTGGAGATCTACTCAAGGTCATAGCTGCTGCAAGATCTTTATATGTTTATCATTATTGCATTATGCTTCCAGATGTATGGCTCAGAGAGAACATTCAAGAAATGTGGAAGCTTCGTTTTCCCATCCAGGCATTTACAATAAACATGCTATACTTTTGGGATTAGACATTTAACTGAATAAGAATGCATTATGTGGATTGAACAGATGCGATCTAAACAAATATAAATACAGATTTGAGTAAGAGTAGCATTGGCAGACAGTATGCATCCTTAGTCGCTGCCTGGTCCGAGTCCCAGTGGTGTAAATTGGGCTAGTAGTTTTTATATTTCTGGAAAACTGGAAGTGTAAAGGTGGAACAGTGAAGATCAGCTACAGCTCCTGTTTCTGTGCATGTCCTCCATGTTGCTTCACCAGTAGATGGACTTGCAAGCATTCAGTCAGTAGCTCTGTGATGGACTTATACAAGGTTTATTTCTGGATGCGTCTGTTTCATATTTTAGGAGAAATGGTTTCTTTAGTGTTCTGTTCATGTTAAACTCTTCTAAACTCATAGAAATCATGGAGTCTTTAGGAATTACCTGATGGGTTATTGTACTACGCCTTTTATTAGGAAAAATGTTTGATCGTTGGTTTAACCATCTACACTGTTATGGCTCTTTAAGGGTCCTCAAGGTTAACTGTCCTACAACTTTAAGCAAAAAAAGGTTTTCCGAGGGTGCTTTTTCCTCAAAGTTTCCCGTTTAAAAGGGGTCCAGAGGTTTGTTTGGAATATCTACTTTAATTTATAATAAACTCTTATTTCATATTTAAGAAAAAAGATCCCTTAGATGTTAGGCCATACCCATTTTAGATTAAATACAAATACAGACACAGAGTGTCCTTCCATGTCATTCCTTACTGTGATCCATCTGAACTAAAAGTCTATTAATAAAGCTACAGCATGAGCACAGCTTGGCTTTCGCTCGGTCCCAGAAATCGAGGCAGCCGATCTTTGATATCAGAGACATGTGGGATGAAGACGTACAGTAAGAAGGGCTGGCAGGCAGCACGCTGCTTCTTAGTAATAAACCACTGGTCCAGAATATCAACAGAACCTGATATAATGAGGCTTTGGCAAGAACGCTGAGAGGGAGTGCTGCTTAAAGCGCACTTGAGCAGGGAGAGAAACAGTGGAACATAAATATCTCATTTAGACATCGAGAATAAAACAGATCTCACGATCTCCTTTAAGACCAGGAGATTCCATCAAGTGCCTTTCAACAGTGTTTCCCTTTCAGAGAGGCTTCCAGATAAATACACCATCCAAAGAACCACCAAGGAAACCTTGTGTATCTCCATATTGCAAAGTCCTGTGTAGCACGTGTGTAAAGAGTTCCTTATGGAGCTCTTTAAGAGTGTTTTATTATTTTTTTCTTTTGAGGAAAAAAAAAGGTTCTTGTGTGTTTTATTTAAAAGATAAATTATGTTTCTCTGGTTTTCTGATTATAAAGGTTCTCCTGAACAAAGGTTTCTTACAGATGTTTAATGCTTCTACACTCCAAATAAAGGGCTTATCAAGGGATATTTGGACCTTTCTGTTCCACATTTTTAGAAGAAATGGTTCCTTAAGGGTTCTTTGTGTGGTTGGCTATTCTACCCTTTCGAAAACATTTCTAACATCTCAAGACTTTTTAATGGATTAACATTCTCTGCTTATTCATAGGAAACAATGTTTCACCAGTGGTTCTACTACTCTTTTATGGTTCTTTAAGGTACCTTAAGGTTAACTCTCCTATGCGTTTAATAAAGAGAGGTTTCTTAAGGGATCTTTGGATATTTACCTTTTGAAAGGAGTTCATGAGGGTTCTTTACATTTACATTCAGGCATTTGGCACACGCTCTTATCCAGTCTAACAAAAGTGCTTTTTGGGTTACCCACGTCTTTTATATTGCAAGAAATTATTGGAAAATGTTCTTGTATCATACAGTAGGATGTTCCTTAAGGGTTTTTTGGATGGCTAACTGTCTGATAAGAATAATAAAAAATAAAAAAACATGGAGAACTGGAGAACTTTCTAGAATAATGAAGATCCACCAACAAACACACAAAAAACAAAAAAGTAGAGACAAACAAAGCGAAGGTGATGTTATAAACCTGTCTGAAATTAATAAAAAATGGGGAACTTCTACCCTGTGGATGATGGAGAACCAGCAGGTGTAGCAAGCAAATAAGGGAGGAAAAAGAGAGAGAGAGAGAGAGAGAGAGAGAGAGAGAAAAAAACAGCGGTAAAAAAGAGAGTTATGTTGTTAAGTCTCTAAATCTAAGGCCAGGTGTGTAGGTTTAATTGGTTTTGGATAGTGTAATGATGCTCAGTGGTTCTTTCATACATTACGTTGAAACTACACAGTTTCATAAAACTGTGGACAGTGAAGGAGCTTTGGATGGTTTTACACTCTTAGAAAAGTACAGTAGGTTACTCAAGGTTGTCCAGTCTTAGAAGAAACATAATGAACAGTTAAGCAACTCCACAAGGTTCCTCAATAGGTTTAACTATTTGCATGAATGTTCTACTCTCTTAAAGAACATCTACAAAAAAAAATGGTTCCTCAGTGGTTAGTTCCGTGGTATGTTTTGTTGTACCGCTTTAAAATGATTCATTTATGGATTTTTTTGGACAGCTGATCGTTATAAATAAAAAATGCTAGTAAGAAAGGGTTCTCACAGTTTTACACTCTTAATAGAAACATATTCAAATCTTCTCTTTATATGGGTAATTAAGGTTTATAATACGTTGAGTTTTTGTTTTGTTTTGTTTTGGATGGTTAACAGTTCTTCAAAAATTCCTAGAGAAAAAAAACCTAGAGATTCCTCTAGGTTTCTTAGGATGGTTAATTGGTTTGTTATGTGTTCTAAGTTCTAAGAGAAAATAGTTCTTCAAGAGTTCTTTAATCCTTACCTGTTCTAAACTGTTCACTTTTGCACTCATCTAGAGTATCTTTGGGGAATTCTTAGAGGTTCTGTGTTCACTACTGCTTACAGTATATCAGCGTGCTTTGATGTCAGAGATAATTGTGAGCAGAGTTAAAACAAAATATTAAAAGAACCCCTAAGGAACCCTTTTAGCTTTATATAGTTTTAGGACGACACTAATGAGCATTAATGAACCTAATGAACTACAGTAGGTGAACATCAGACACTAAAGATTTATACTTGAACCAAAATAAAGAAATGTGCACACATGAAAAAAGATTTCCACTGAACTAATTTCTTTTTCGAACCCCCTGTAGAGTTGCGGTACTTACTTGTGGCGAGTCATGGGTTTGCCCGGGTTAAAATGTGGTCCGGCTCCGGCCTTGTACAGATTAAATCTGTGTGGGTTTCCATAGAACGTCCCTTTGGAGTCCACCAAATTGAGTTCCAGTAATAGAGGCAGCAGAGCGAGGCAGCAAAGTGCACCCTTCATATTTCAGATGAGAACTGAGTGAAGGATGGAGGGTTCTGTGGTTCTGAGGTTCTGCGGCACAAGAATCGGCCGTGCTGTAGTCATAAGGAATTTCTGATTATATCCTCCAGTGAAGCACACACTCCCTCAGACACAGGAGGAGTACAGCTCCTGGTGAAATCTCTGCTGCTCTAGGACCATCCTTTCTGCATCTGAGAACCTCTGAGAGTCCTTTAGTGAAACAGTTAGACCGTGAGAAGAAGAGATCTGCTCAGGAGGACAGGAACAGCAGGTACGTACAGGAGACAGGATGGGAGTGTTATGATGGGTTCAGCAGCCGTTCTTTCTCTTTATGTCTCGGTCAGCTGTGTGTGAGTGTGTAAGATTGTGTGTGCATAAGAGAGTGTGTGTGTAAGAGTGTGTGTGAGCTGGGACTTCCAGCAGTAGTACTCCCCCAATAGGGGCCGGCTGCCGGATTTGCATAACCCTCCCTCAGTGTAAGCCAACACAAGAGAATCAGGATCTCTCTCTCTCTGTCTCTCTCTCTCTCTCTCTTTCTTTAGAAGTTAAAGATCAATGATGTGCAGCAAAACAGCTCAAAAGTTGCTAAAAAACTTGCTCCTTTTCAATCCCTGTTTGAAAAAAAAGGTAATTTTCTATTTTATTTCTAATAAATATGCTACAGTTTTATCTATCTCTATAGATAGATAGACAGAGAGAGAGAGAGAGAGAGAGAGATTTCTGAACATCCTTCTTTTTCCATTTTTATTCTTTACTCTTTCATTCTTTATTGTGCAGAATATGAAGAAATTATAATTAAAAAATAAAATTACCAGCAGGGGGCGGTATGGAGGTTTGAAGAGGTAAGATGTTGGAAAGGTACAGTATCTGCATCTCTGGAGCTGATACTGTAATGCGTGGCTCCAACTATTGCTCCTCCGGGATTATTGTCCCCCAATAATGTGGTTTGGGGCGCATATTATTATATACCCCAAACCACATTCGGACATGAACGGTACCACTTATACCGGCACTACAAAAGAACTCTTTGATTTGAAAAATCTCTTTAAAAGAAAATTTTCTTTTAACCCCTGGGTGACAAAGCGCTGACACTGGAGACTCCTTTCATTGGGAGACACATTAAATACATGCATTTCTCCTTACAGAAATCCTCAACACTTTAACAAATACCCACAAGTTTAATCTGTTTATTATGACTGTACACATACCTGTGCGTGAACTGTTACTATAGCAACGATAACGTATCAGAACGAGCACACCACTCCACTGTGATCTGATACGGTTCACATCGGAACCTGCATGCTAACCGCCTGCAGCATGTGAGCTAGCTGATTAGCGCTTAGTTAGCGAGCTAGCTTTTTTTGGTATTTTTTATTAAAGATGGTGTTGAAAGGTTCTTGAACCATTTGTAGTCATTAATTATTTATTAGTTTAAAATGACATGTTTAATCACACTCGATTTCCACTTCATACCTCGAAGGCTTCGCAATCAGCCCCAGACTTCCTCCCTCTTTTTTCCACACTTCTACACTCCAGTTCTCTCTTTCCGTAATCCTGCGTCTATAAATCTCACTCAGGTGGTGAAACACGTTTGGCTTTGGGGTTTCTCCAGCGCTTCATTCCACACCGAGGCTCTAAAGCCAAACGAGGAGTGAATTAAAGGACACACGTTCCACTAAAGCTGCTTTTACACATCGACCTTCATCACTCAGAGTACTCCAATACTCCAATCAATAAAATCTCAAATCTAAGAAAAGAACCCAATTTAAGTTTACAGTATTTAAATATACCATACAGTTATAGTTTATTTATAAAGCAGAGTTACACATTATGGCGGGAAATAAACAAGGCAACTTCATTGATTGAGTCACTGGCATTTCTTGTTTATTTACAAATGTATTTGTTTATATGTATGTATTTATAATGTGCATATACAATTGTATATAAAACATTATTTAATTCATTAATATTTTTTTATTTATTTGAAATAGGTTCACTTAGCAAAACTTTTAAGTCATTTTTATTTTCTTTCATTCTGTTTTTTTGATGGTTTAGTAATTATTACATTTATATAGTTTGTATATATTGTAATTTATATAGTAATTAACACCCTAGAATAATAACATTTATAAAAAAGCAAGAAGGTATAATACAGAATAATAAAAAGGAAAAGGTCTGAACTAATACGTCACTGCCAGCTATTGTTTTTTTTTTCATAAAACTAAAAATATTAGTAATATAATTTAGTTTTGTTTAATTATGTTCAGTTTTGTTACTTTGAGAGGCAACATTTTTGTGTTTTTCCCTCCTTTTTAAAAAAAGACTCGTTGCCTGACCCGTTAATACGTTATAATAAGATAGGTAAATTTGACGACATTTAAAAAGGTAAATTTTATAATTTTATATAACTGAGCTGGAGACTGAGCAGCTGCTAACCAGCAGTGTTTACAGTGTTTATTGTGTTTACAGTGTTTATTGTGTTTACAGTGTTTATTGTGTTAATGTGATTAGTGAGAGAGAGAAGCCGAGCCCGTGTCCCCTCACTGAGAGCTCCTCGATGTTTCCACACCAGCGTTTACTCTCCATTCCCGCGCCGCTGACAGGAACAAAGAACAGCAGTTTACTGTAGAGTTTGTGCGAGCGGTCGCAGGGGAACCGTCAGAGAACCCACAGGTACTGCATTACTGTCCTGAGGCAGAACTCTGGGGTACAACACTCTACTCTACACCGAGTCTGCAACTGGAAATTAATCAAAGACAAACGACATCCATCCATTCCAGGTCCTTTCTTATGAACAAATGCCATCACAAAAAATAACATGCTGTGTGAAAGAACAACGAATTTCACTCCAGTTATTTTTCTTTAATTTTATTTTTTCTCCATTACCCATAAATCTCATATAAAGCACCAGATCTCACTTTTGTTTGCTTTTAGATTTGGCATGTGACTCGACCTGGGAATAAAAACTTTAGCTGCTTCAGCAGCTGTGAGACGTGTGTCGCAAGATGTGTGTCGCGAGACGTGTGTCGTGAGACGTGTGCTGTGAGACGTGTGTAGCGAGACGTGTGTAGCGAGACGTGTGTTGTGAGACGTGTGCTGTGAGACGTGTGTTGTGAGACGTGTGCTGTGAGACGTGTGTAGTGAGACGTGTGCTGTGAGACGTGTGCTGTGAGACATGTGTAGTGAGACGTGTGTAGTGAGACGTGTGTTCTGAGACTTGGCACGGCTGGAGTTGATGCTTCAGGAGGTTTTATTTTCTCCTCCCCATTAGTCAGATGTTCTGGATGCTGTTTTGACCCGAGCTGAGCTGAGCTGAGAGACGGACGAGTGAAATGATAAACAGACTCTGTGAAGGAGGAGATGGACGTGGGCTTTCACTTTCACTTGCAGCTCCTCAGAGAGACAGAGAGTTTTTGGATGGAACGCCAGCAGCTGCTTGGAGAAAACACTGTTGATCCCATTAGACCATTTATTACATCACACTGTCAATCTCAGCACGTTATTTATCCTCTTATTTATCCTCTTATCCCTTTATCTCGTTGTTGATTCTGTTACATCCTTTTATTCTGTTACATTGTATTTGGTGTTACTCAATTAGTTTTGTTACACCATGTATCCTGGTACCTGATTGTCTCGTTATTTATTCCATTACATTTTATATCCTTAATCTGATTCATGTCTAATTTTGAACCTAAACTCTAAAGTCTGCGCTGATCTACAGCACCGCTGGTAAATACTTTAATAATTTTAGATTTTACTTTCTCTGAATTCCTTTTTCCTCTGAACCCTGAAACATCTGCAGGAGGTTTAAGCTGAGTGTTATTATCCACCTCACATAATGGCTTCCATACACGGGAGGTCGCTGTTTTTATTAAACAGTCAGATTTCAGTGAAATTGTTTTCTGTAACTTTCTCACAGACAGATCAGTGACATCTAATAGTGTGTTTGTGTGTTTGTGTGTGTGTGTGTGGGTGAGGAGACGCTCGGACTGGATGCTATTTATTTCCTTTTATTAGTCTTGTATTTTAAGGTCACGGGCCGTCGTCCGAGCTTTAGTCCTCAGCTCTTCAATAAGCGTCTCACTGTAACCAGCACTGTTGATTGGTGAACTTTTTTCCTGATGCTGTTCCAATACTTCTGGCCCTGGAGAATCCCGGAAAACTGTAAGCGTTGATGAATTTTCCAGCTGATGGTCGACTTTAGAATCTTTTCTCGGCCGGTGATTGAGGATGTTTCGGCTCCGTACCCTCAGGAGTACTACTGCCGTTTACTCTCAGGCTCGTACTGATGATTCCGTGTCTCGGGGAATCCAGTTACAAATGAACTGATGTAACGTTCACACCTGCACAGCAGTGACTGAGGACACAGGAGCCACATTTCTGACTCACCAACATATATAAAAGTATATAAGTCACGAGTAATAATCATTTTCAAAAAGCTGTAAATAAATAATACTGAAATCAACCGATCAACTGAGAAGTTGGAGAAGAGGGAAATCTTTGATCTTGTAATTGTAATTATGACAAAAGTGCAAATAGTAATAATTGTGCAAAGAACAGCAGGAAAGTGTCACTGGGTTTTAATATGTAATACTGAGAGAAGTGAGCAGACCCTGAAGCTAAAAGATGAGCGAGTTATGCGGGTAGCACCGTGATGTGTGTAACAGAAGAGCCTTATGGGTATAAACACATACGGCATAATTGAGTCAAATCCCGTGTGCCAACCAAACTGGAGCAGTTAAATTATACACCGTACGTCAGAACGTCTTAAAAAACACAGAGCTCATTCTGCGGTCAGCTCGAGCCATCGCAACCGCTAGGCATTTCTCTCCGTCTCTCCGTGAAATGAAATGACATAACGAGGGCTTCTTATAACAGAGTGCTCGATTAAAGTAATTAATTGCCTCCTGTTCAGATGTGTTCAAAATGAAAGTCTATTTTTACAGCCTTGAAAAGTTCACAGCTTTGGGTTAATAATATAAACGAAATTGATATCAATCCCCTGACGATCAGACGCGAGCACACACATGACGTAAAACTGCC
The DNA here is from genome assembly GCA_030068275.1 of Clarias platycephalus. Taxonomy (NCBI): domain Eukaryota; kingdom Metazoa; phylum Chordata; class Actinopteri; order Siluriformes; family Clariidae; genus Clarias; species Clarias platycephalus. The sequence continues at coordinate 1,100,295 of JAQQZT010000015.1, read as the reverse complement.
TTACACACTATATTGTTCATCTCCAGTCCGAAAAAACCTCTTTGGATCTACAGCTCTCCAGAAGCTAAAAATAATCCATATTTAAGTAGCGTTTTTTATTTCCTTCCATTATTAGAAGCTCCCAGGTCACGTTTTTGAGAACCTTCTGCTAAACAGTTCAAGTCTTTTTAATTAGATTCAGAGGTTTTTGTTTCTTTTCCTTTTTTTCAGAGCTGCACTTCGGAAACGGTTTTAAAAAATCAGAGCAGAAGGAGAACAGCGGTGATGTTGGAGAGCACGGCTGCAGCGTCGGAGTCGAGAGTCTTTTAGCTAATGTAACTCAAATATTACTGTGTGTGTGCGATTGTAGGGCTGGTGCGTTGGCAGTCTGAAAACAAAGAACCGTTTGGAAATTGGGCAGCGGCTCTGGAACCAGCTTGGTGGAAAAGGGGTAGTATTGGACCAGACCGGATGTTCCAGCCTCATATAAATCACCCTGTCGCAGGGTCACTGGTTCTCCCTTTTGGAGGTCTTTTGACAAGAGCTGCAGTTTTGGAGACGCTCTGACCCAGTCCTCTAGCCATCACAATTTGGCCCTTGTCAAAGTCGCTCAAATTTTAAACACTTGTCCATTTTTTCTGCTTCCACACATTACAGTAACTTCTGGGGGAAAACGTTCACTTATACAGGTACAGTACAGGTTGTAACAAGATATAAGGGACGAGTGTGTTATTCACTGTTGTTCATGCTCATAATATTGTGGCTGATTGATATCGATGTATATTTACATTATACTCTTGAACACTTTCTGAAGGTCGCGATATCGCTCCCAGGTTAGCCGCGTTAGCATTTACAGCCACACAGTAACTAAAAAGCCAGACATGAAGCCATGTTGACTCATCTCGTCCAGTTCTTCACTTGGATAAGGAATGTGTAGAAGGTGTGAGAAATGCACACACACTCATTCAGGAGCTAACAAATGCTATCAGTCACTCAATCGCTAATGACCTTCTGTCTTTTCAGGGCTAATTGCTACATGGGCTAGTCTCCTGCACACGTTAGCATGTGAACAGTAAATAATCTGCAGTCAGCACCGTGACTCTGCATCCACCTGCTAGGTTCTGGATTCTGATTGGTCAGAACGATCGGTGTTGATCGATTTTCTAATTTGTTTCTTATGTAACACGTATGGAAGGAGTCTCCAGTGTCAGAGCTCTGGGACACCCCGAGGTAAAGCGGAGAAATAGTTTTTGTCTTACTCCCAGAACCTGAGGAAACACTGCAGTCGAGGGCACACACACACACACACACACACACACACACACACACACACACACACACACACACACACACACACACTGTGTAAATATAATGATGTGTGTGTGTGTGGAAACAATGCTGCCATTGTAGTGTCCTTCTCACCATAACATACCATATATAATCCACAAA
>JAQQZT010000015.1:1085072-1098767 GCA_030068275.1 Clarias platycephalus | reverse complement strand
ATTCAGGGACACATTGTGAAACATTTTTAGTTTATGTCTTATGGTGTTGACTCTTTTAGTGTTCATACAAATATTTAAGTTTACTGAAAGTAAAAACAGTTGAAAGTCAGAGGACGTTTCTTCTTTTCCTGAGTATATTTATTTTCCAGAGCTGTGTGAGGTAAATATTACTTTTGATATTTAAATAAACTTGTAAGTGCGCCCTCTGCTGACCAGCCATGAGCTACAGTCGGCTTTATCTCCAACTTCCGCGTGTGTGTGTGTGTGTGTGTGTTTATACCTGCGTCACACAGCCGAGCCTGGTCGTTGAGGGAGGCGGAGAGCAGCGGAGGTGAAACGCGGTGTTGTTATCTTCCTCGTCTTTGCTCTTTTGATTTTCGCGAGTGAACAAACAGTCCATCATGGTGAAAGTGAGCTTTAATTCCGCTCTGACTCAGAAGGAGGTGAAGAAGGACAGCGAGACGCTCATCCCCGGTGACAAGGTAACGATCCGCGGCTCTCACAACACGCGCGCAGACGAAACAATAAGCTCGCGAGGTGCTCGTCGCTTTCCCTTTGATCTCCGGATCTAAGCGCGAACTCTGGAACTCTACTGTAACACTGGACTTTGATCCTGTTGGGGGTCTGATCTCATTCGGCTTCTCTCTGTAGGGTGCACACAGCTTTCACTTCACAGCCTATCTAGTGCACTTGTACAGGGAGGAGGGAGGGAGTGATTTGGGAAGCTGCCTGTCAGGCTTTTCTCCCTGTTTTATTTATTTATTTATTTATTTGTTTATTTGTTTGTTTGTTTGTTGTTGTTGTTGTTGTTGTTGCTTCACTAATTGCAGGCTGAATTGTTCTACAGTTAAAATGGCAGACTAGTGAAGGACGGCTCGTCCTCTCGGAAAGGCAGGAAGGAAGGAAGGGCACTACACACTGGAGTACTGTGCTTGTTACTAAGGATATACTGTATATCTTCGATGCCTTTTATTCTGTGTATCTTTTACAGTAATCAGATAAGGGTTCCACCCCAGCAACACGGACAGTACAACACTCTAGTACCTTCGCCCTGGTAGTGTAAGGAGAAACTCAGAACCCTTTATAGACTCGGCCCAGCATGGAACCAGACTTTTTAAAGATCTATTCAGGAAGCTATATCTATTATCCTGAATTACAGTATACCAAAAGCGTCGAGGAACCTTCTCAAAGTGAACATTAATGAAAGATTAACACAAAGTAAACGCTCCTTATTTAAGAGTTAGGAGTGGGACTCATGATGTCATAGCTTGTATCATAAAAAAAGGTTCTGGCTTTCAGAATTTTTCTTTCTTCCTGAAAAAAACACACACACAAAAGAGTCTTTTAATAAGAGTGTTTAAAACTAACGCTTTACCACAAAAGTTCTTGCTTTATGAAGTTTTTCCTTTTTTTTCCTTTGGTACTTTACTTAAAAAGAAAACACTTTACTTTCTGTTTCTTTTTGGGTAAAGAAGAGCCTTTAAATCTACCTTTTTAAGCTAACCTTTATTTTAAACAACTTTCACAATTAAACTTTTTTTTATAATAATAACCTTTCAACATAATATTAACTTTTTTTAAAAAAGTTTTTTGACATAGTCATATTAACAAGTCTCATAAAAAGGAGTTTCTGTTTTTCTAAAGGAGTCTGTAGCTTTTAGGAACTTTAAATAAACCTAATTTTAGAATCTTGACCTTTAAACCTAGTCTGTTTATAATAGCGTTTAAAATGAAACTCAACATTTTTTATGTTTTTAGACCCGAGTGTTTTTATAATCATTTGATTTGTTTCTGAACTTTTAAACTTTTAAAATATATATTACATTAAAATACATTAGATTTATTTTTTAGACATTTTTAAAAGATTTTTAGACGTGTGTGTGTGTGTGTGTGGTATAGTAAGTTCTTAGAAGAAAAGGTTCGAGTTCGAGTGACGCGCACACACACAGTCTTTGAGGCAGGTTTAATGTGTGATCTGACATTCTCTTATCTGGGTGTTAATGTTTAACAAATTCCGTCAGGAAGTTGCTGGGTTGAGTCCTGGTTTAAATTCATATAATTTTTTATGGTATAAGTGTGTGATATTGTTGTTTTATTACAGCTGTGTGTGAGTGTATGTGGAGGTAGGGGTAAAATAAAAGAGATACATTTATTGTGTATTAATTCCTGAAACCCGCCATGTTGACATGTGTGTGTGTGTGTGTGTGTGTGTGTGTGTGTGCGCGTGTCTGTGAGGGAGCACTGTTTATACACACACAGCAGTTTCGGTTACATGCAAAGCAGCCCCGAGAAATACCGACACGAATGCAAAACCTGTTAGGGCAAGTTTTGCATGCACATACAGTATCTCTCTCTCTCTCTCTCTCTCTCTCTCTCACTGTCTCTCTCTCTCTCTTGCGCTCTCTCTCTCTCTCTCTCTTGCGCTCTGTCTCTCTCTCTCTCTCTCTCTCTCTCTCTCTCTCTTGCGCTCTCTCTCTCTCTCTCTTTCTCTCTCTCTCATAAACACAAATAATGTAACACTTTTTCTGAAACCGTAGAGAAGAATGCTGATGATATTTGCATATGTTTCTGTTTTAAACTGAAGTCCGGGGAAAATTAACCATCATAGTAAACACTCGCAGTTAACGAAAAGGTGAAGCTGAAGCAGCTGTGAAGAGAAACCAGTTACAAGACAATCACAAGATAGTTTTACAAAATAAAATGTCTGCGTCCATTCACACACTGATTTGAGTCACCGATTGTTAATTACTGTTTCGTTAATCAGTACACGCCGTAGAACTTTGACTAAGTAATAATTACCAACAGATCCATTGTACGTGACTCCGACATGATCATATCGAGGTGGAACAGTTCATAACCAGCTGCATTGTGCAGGAACAACATTCACCTTATAACGCTGTAAATAATTAATTATAGACACATGTATTGTGTAGTGAGTGAAGAATTAAGTTGTTTTCTTTTGAAATATCCGAACGCAATTCGTAACTCAGTTTTAAATACAGGAACTAAGTAATTGTACTTGGACACTTCTACGTGTGGACACGTCTAACACATCACGCCTGAGAGAAGCACACACACGGTGCGTTATCAGTGAATTATTCTCTTTTATTTAACGTACTGTAGGCTTCAACATGACGCAAAAAGTAGGGTTTATTCTTTTACTACTGGATAATGCTTCAGCAAATCAAGTGTAGTTTATTTAGAAATTTGATTTGGTTAAAATAAGTTAAATAAAATCATTAAAACAGTTTTGGAGAAAAACAGAAGCTAAAATACAACCTGTTCATTGTCTTTTATATATATGTTTTTTCTGATGAAACATTTACTTCTATAATGTGTGAAAAAAAAAAAAGACACCCTAAAACTCAGAGACAGCTATGTGTATTATTTGTGTGTGTATTTGTTGTAAATTAATTGATTAAGTATGAACATGAGATTAATATATTAGATATTTAGTTTTTAGCTGCATCTAGCCATGGCACTGCATTTGATTGCAAATGTTAATATAATAATGCACATAATGTTATCGTGTTTAGGAAAATAATCAACAAAGAGCATGATTTAATGCTTAAATTAATAAAAACAAAAATTCAGCACATCTGAAAAACACTATTTAAAAAAGTAAAATAAACAACATTAAATATAGTTGCCGTCGCCACCCGGGTGCACCAGAAAGACACTGGGCACAGTGGGCACAGTGGGCACATGCATTTAATGACATACCAATACCATAAGGACGTCATTTTAGAAAAGTGGGAATTTTATGTTGCGACCTCCAAAAAGCCTCACACTATGATGTCACTCGGGCATCCTAATGGCAGCAGATTCCAACATGTGTGCTGATGTTCATGATTTTTTTGAGCATGTTAAAACCCACAAAAAGCCCTGCGGAAAAATATGTTTAGATTCTTAGTTTATTAGACAAGAGGGAGCTTCACACACTGTGACGACGTTGTGCTGATGTCATTGTGCTTGGGCCCTAATAACATGCATGAAAGGGTTAATAGACAGTGCTTTGCATGTTTAGCCTTTTATAGGTTCGTTACACTGTGGGATTTTTTTGACACAAGTTCCTGTGTATTATAGCAGCTGCGTGCCGTCGTTGCCTCATCTGCTCTGCTCTTTTCTTATTCTATTTTCTTACTTTTGAAGTTAATGAACAGGAGATTGTTCCAGACCAAGGAAAACACTATTCTAAACAACAGTGTCTTTTTATCAGCACATTGTATGATCCCACCTGGATGCCCTAAAGATTCAAACAAAAGCATCCCTAAATCTTAAGACTCACTCGTTCTTCTCTAGTTATAAAAATCCTCGGATGCTCAGGCGGATCATGTTTTTCACACATTACTGTTCTCCGCCATCATGGATAAAACGTTAAAAGAGCAACGATTTATAAACACATTCACGTAAGATTCCTCCTCATGCGATCTCGGGGAGTTTTTCCTTCCAGGTGTCACCTCTGGTTTGTTCATTAGGGATGAAAATCCAGTCATCTGCATCCGATTATGGATTATGAAGGCAGTAAACGAACAACATGGACGAAATGATCATGGATGTGCATTTTTGGAACATTTTGTTTCTCTTGCTAATAAAATGAACACACTTTAGTTTTAACTCGGATTTTGCAACAAACTGTATTGAGATGATCCTGAACATCTGTATTATCAACTCTGAGTATGTTCGATAACTATGGCATGACGATATCTGGTTTTCCGATATTTTCCGTGTTAAAATTGTTATGCATGAAATATACCAAAAAGAGAGGGATTTAATATTTTAAAAAAAGCTAAAAATAATATTTTAACTATTGACATGCATCTGAAGAGGACGTGTGTGCGTGCGTGCGTGCGTGTGTGTGTGAGAGAGAGAGAGAGACAGATTGGGTTGGGTTTTCTGCTCTGTTAGCTTCCCCATGTACAGACACGCTTTCTGTACAGATTGCGAAATGATCATCGAGCGCTTTAATGCAGATTCCACAGGGACACATAATTACTCATTGTTTTTAATCCAGCCTGTTTTCGGGCGTGTCATCCTGTTCTGCCAAACAAAGCTTCCTTTTCAGCCTCCCGTCCTGGAGCCTCCACACACACACACACACACACACACTGTTATATAACCACTAGAACACTTCTATTCTACATATACCTTTTATGTTTTCTTTAACGAATAGATTAACCTCATAACGTTCAGTGAGTTTCAGGTGCGAGTGAGCTCTACACCCGGACACCTACAGGAATGTGTTTGTTTATGTCTCCAGGACCCCGAGGCGGCGCAGGTTGTGGGTCAGCCTTCACGGGCATGGTGCTGGTGCTTCTACCTGGGATTGGCTCTCATGCTGTCGGGCGTGATCGTGGGCGGAGCTTACCTGTACAGATACTACGTGCTGGAGGTGAGGACATTGTGTGAGACTTTTAATATTCTCTGACAAGAGAGAGATACAGTAGTATGGGCATATTTTTTTTTTTTTATTGCATACCTCAAAGAAGAAAAAAAAAAACGATTGAAATAACGGAAGTAAAGAAGAAGCGGCTCAAATATGCTCAGGGTATCTCTGGATACTGGATGTGTGTCCGCAGGTTGCTGGCGGTTGTGAAATGTCTTATCTGTTTATTTTAAACGGCATTGTTGTGTGTGTATCTGATGAGTAACTCTGAATAACGAAATATCACATGCACAACAGTCGAGATGATGAAACGTGTGGCAGCTTTAATCGTTTAAAGGCTGATTCATGATTCTGCATCAGGTCCACACAGAGCCGACGCCATCGGCACTGCAACTGGCCTACGGGGTTGTGAACGTTCATACTTGTGCAATGGTGCGTTTGTGTCGCGCTGCAATTACATCACCAAACCGCTAGTACGATTCAATTCAACTGAGTTTTAATTGTGTAGCGCTTTTACCAATTGTTGTTGTTGCAAAGCAGCTTCACACAATCGAAAGAAAATGATGGAAATGTGTATGAATGAAAAAACCTTGAGAGGAACCAGACTCAACAGGGAACCCATCCTCATCTGGGTGATAACGGATAGCAGGGATTGATCTGCATCATACTGTGTGTTAGGAGGCTGGAAGTTCAGTGTTTAAGTTCAGTGTTTAAGTTCATATGGAGTCCAGTTGGTTATTGGAGGCTCAGGTAGACTGTAGGAAACTCCAGTCCTGAACTATCGAGCGACTGCAGTCACGAGTCCTCAGAGAAACAGCTGTCTGCATTATCTGTGGCCAGGGTCGACTGATTAGGATTTGGGTTTGGCCCTGTAGGTATGATGATGATGAGGGGGATGATGAAAAGGATGTTGATGATAGTACTGCTGCTGATGATCATGATGGTGAGGAAGAGGAGGAGGAGGAAGGTGATGATGTTCTCACTCTATACCTGGTCTCTGATGCTCACCTATAAAGCTAAAAAAGGTCCAGCACCCACTTACTGTACCTCTCAGCTCTAATCACACCACGCACCGCACTACGTTCCCTCGGATCCTCCAACACTGCTCGTCTGGTCCTAACATCTCTCAAAGATCGAGGAGGACATTCATCCAGACTGTTTCTGTTCTGGCTCCTAGGTGGTGGAATGAACTTCCTCTAGATGTCCGTACAGCTGAGTCTCTTTAAGCAAGGACTAAAGACCTGCCTGTTTCTTAGATATTTGGGATAAACCTAGTAACTCAGTGTAAGGATCTATCCAATCTATCCAATCTACGTCCTATCTGATGTAGTAGCAGGGTTTTTATTATTGTTACTGGTGGTGATTATATCTTCCAGACAATCTTTGTAGAAGTAAAATGAATTCAGGCGTTTTGGCAGAATTGTGGGTAAGCTCTGGTTCAGACATCTCCACATCCATTCTGGAAACACCTTTTATATTCTTGAGTTCTTATGGATGTCTGTTTGAGCTCATTGTCTTGTTTATCTCATCCTCTCCAGATTTAGTGTCCTGCTAGAGAGAGAGAATCCTCCTCTCATACTGTATATCCTCCTACAACCACTCCATACACGTGAATTTCCTGTGATGATGCGTAATGCACTAGTTTGGATAGACGCAGCTTCACAGTTCTTTTGGTGTTCTTGATGTTCTTAGGATCACAAGCCAAGTGTTCTTTATTTTTCTTATTATTTAATAGAATTGTCAATAATTCTATTCTAAAGAGTTCTGTCGTGGTTTTGTTTCTGATCAGTGTAAATTGTTCCAAAAGAGTTCTGAGTTGTCTAAATCACTGCCTCTCAACCCTGGTCCTGGAGAACCCCCTGCTCCTGCTCTGTCACACCCACTTAAATTCAGAAGATGCCATACTGTAGGTTCACTCTATGTTTGCGTAAACCTGTCTGTGGCCTCCTGGGTTCAATGGTAAGCAGCTGTAATGGTGCTGAGTGACAGTGGGGTCTTTTTAGCATCAGGTAACATAGACCCTCGCAGGACAGCGTAGAACTATTTATAGCTAATCATTCTTATATACCATACTGTATGGTTCCACGATGGTGCAGTGGTCCAGACGGTGGTCCATGTTGGATTCCTGTCTCCGTGTGCACAGAGTTTGCATGTTCTCCCTGTGCTCGGTTTGGATTGGCACCGTGTCCAGGGTGTACCCCGCCTCGTGCCCTAAGCCTCATGGGATAGGCTCCAGGCTCCCCGAGACCCTGAATACAGGATAAAGTGGTATAGAACATGAGTGAGTGAGAAATACAGAACATATTGCTCCTCAGTGTTGGTGAACATGAGTTATATGGAATTTTGTTTTCAATCTTAAAGATCTTCTAAGGTTTTAGATCGCGCAAAGCACTAAACATTTTTAGTTAGAGCCTGAGATCTGAAGTTCCACAATCAGTAAAACCAAGCAGGATCAGAATCATGAGGCAGAACATCAGTCACTTAGGCTCATTCATTTCATTTCAAAACATCTCTCCAGAGTTCCTAAAATAACCCCAGGGTTTAATTTGATTTGACCAACGAAAAGGAGTCCAGTCAGCTTTCTGAAGAACTGCCACACCGCACACGTCACATCACACAACAACTTGAAATAATTTAAGTGGAAATTTTCAGCTTTATCCAAGCAGTGTAGATCTGGAAGCACTTTGCATACCACAAGCTCAGCCAAAAGGAGATAACCTGACAGGATGGGCCACGTTTCTGACTCGGAGGGGAAAAAGCGATTAGCATTGTGATTTTGTGAAATGAGACAGCCAGAAACGAGGTCTGAAAGTTTCCCAGATTGTTTTTATAGCTGTCGAGCAGGTGGTTTGGTCAAACAACAACAAAAAAAACGTTCAGATAGAGGAAGAGCTTAATGAAAATCATCAAACCAGCCGCAGTGCAGCGAGGGCCGGTCCAGAGGTTTTCTCAATTTCCTGTAGAGCGAACGAGGCCTTATGAAGCGAACTCATCGAGCGGGTTAAAGTCAGGGCCGAGAACTTCTTGGAATGCCAGATCAGCATACCTGAGCGAGCGGATACAGGAAGTCCTAGCAAGGCAGCAAAGCCAAACAGGAAATAAATGCACGCAGTTACTGTGATGACGCAGAGTACCTGTTAACATACTGGAGGTGAATAGTTTCCTATAACAGCATGTCTTGAAGTGTGTTTTTGTTTCCTCTTGGCTGTGAAACATGTTAGTTCCTGTTCTCACTTACGTTATAGCAGCTATAAACACAAATTCACTCAAGTCGATGAAACAGAATTTGCAACAGGTCCATCTGAAGAAGTTAAAAAAGGAACCAGTTTCAACATGTTAAAATACATGTTGAGGGAAAAAATGCATTTCTCAATAGGGAAAACTTCATCTTATAAATAAGTGAATGTGTTTTTTAAGTTGTTCATGAGAAGTCCAAATGAAACCACCTGTTGCTATAGAAACGCTAACGTTAATGAACGAGTGCATTAATATAATAATAAACCTGCACTGTGACTTCTGAGCTGCTGTTATAGAGAATTAATCAACACCTTCGGAACGATCAGGAGACAGAATTCAACAGCGCTTAAAAAATTTTTTTTTTTTAAGATGATGGAAAATAAAAGTTGCTTTTGTTTTTCAATAAAAAAAAACCCAGTGCCTCATTTTCTCTCTAACACGAACCCTGTAACCTCCAGTAAGTTTTGAGCTTTTACTCTCTAAAATAAAGCCAGGTTTATTTCCATCGTCCCGTTCCAGATGTTCAGTGTGTGATTATAAATGGATGGTGAATGTTTAGTCCTGAAACTGTTCTGCTTCTGCATTTAAATATGCAGTGCAACCGAATCATGTCCAATCTCATTCAAAGAACTCTGTCCAGATAATAAACAGTGTCTCAGTGCTTCCAGTGATCACAAATCAACAAATACAGGGTTTGTTTTTTTAAAATATACTGTATAAATCACAATTTTGACAAAGTGCACAATTTATTGCTGTGTTTAAAATTTTTGACAAGTTATGGTCGCTACAATTTTAGTAATAAACGAAACAAAACACTCATAAGTTACTCATGTTGCCACGACTTCTAAAAAAAATTGGTTGAATGCAGTAAGAACTTGTACAACTTGGCAGGAACGCAGTAGAAACCGGTAAGGACGCAATATCGTCTCCCTTGACGTGGAGCTGCCACATTTTTTGCACATGTTTAAAAAAGCCTCATGAGGATGTAGTCAAAGCAAGACACAGAAAAAAATGTAATAAGGATGTAGTAATGACAGTATTGACCAGTTAACGGAGTAACTAACACCTCTTACGGATCTCAGTCACGTTCTACAAGCATGGCGCGGGCGAGAAAGATTGGATGGAGTTCTGACTAACCGAGTTGTTGCTCCATCAATGACCTTGAGCAGGTCCATGCCGTGTTGGAGAAAGCCTCATTAAGTTCATATTACGTTCTTCTGGTGGTTACCACGTTCATGGCGCTGTAAGAGCACCTGTGTCACGTTCAGAGCATTTAATATAACAGGAACCTGTCAGAGACGCGGCTAAGAAGTACCATCCATCCATCCATCCATCCATCCATCCATTAGGAACCTCTGTAGTCCAAATAGTAACTGTGGAGACCAATTGTGACCATTGTATTTCTTTGCATTTTACACCCGTCGTAGGACCTCCGGTCAACATTTACACAGACATTCACACACTACGGGCAATTTGGGAAGCTAAATAGCCTAATCTGCATGTCTTTGGACTGTAGGAGGAAACCGGAGTACCCGGATAACACCAAACCAAGCACAGGGAGAACATGCAAACTCCACACACAGACCGAGAGATGATGTCATACACAGGATGATATGAAGTAAAATGCTGATACAACTGCTGATGACCAAATAAATTTAAAAAGAAAAGTTTTACAATAACAATATAAAGAATGAAATAAGAACTTTTTTTTATACATATTAAAAATATAGAAGAATATACTGTATAACTGAGGAGCGAGGCGACAGTGCTAACCAGAACGCCACCGCGCCCCCAGGACGTAGTATGAATTTGATAAATGCACATATTTCCATTTTGACCCTGTTCCTCCTGCGTTCTTTGATATTTTTAGGATGCTGTCGGAACTTCATGTTTGGGACCCATTACTGTACATACACTAAATGAAGATAAACTACATGCTAGCTTTGAACTTTTATTCAGTCTGTGTCAAACACAAAGGAGACAAAGTAACTGATACTGTAGAAGTGCAAAGCAAATTTATTGCTGTAACAAAAATCTTAATTTATCCAACATTTATATCTGAAGGAAATCTGAAAAGACTTTGTTTACTTATGTGTCTCCTTTTACTGTGGTCATTAATTAACATTAATAAAGAACGTGTTGATTAACTTGCTGTAACAGCAGCTCTGACAGATACGTCATCATTTCTATGCTAACAGCTCGTTCACAGGGACACGAACAGGCGACGATCCACCTCTGTAGTAAATAATAATAATAATAATAAAAAAACATATTTTTAAAAAAATAATCGCTTTTTGAAGGTGAAGTTTCCTGCGGCATGCATGGAAGGAGTCTCCAGTGTCAGTGCTGTGTGACGATCAGAGGTGAAGGTGAGTTTTGTCTTATTTACTTAAAGAAAGAGAATAAAGCGAGACTGCTGAGGGAACGAGTGTTTATCGCTGCTATAATATACAACACAAGATGAACTCGCTTGTTTAAAAAAAGATTTTAAAAAAGATTTTAAAAATAGCCTTTTAATGAGTATAAACATGTTTCAATGCTGTGCTATAAAATAAGCTTTATCACACAACCAAAAGCAACACACACACACACACACACTAATCGCCTCTTTAATAATAAGCCTCAGGCCAGCACTTTTCATTCGGTTGCCAGATTGTGCACACTGTGGTAAGCTTCAACATTCCACCGGCCGCTGGTACTGACTCAGACTTGCTCCTTTTGTCTTTTTTTTTCCTTCTCGAATTTACTTGCCAGCCACAGATATGAGAAATGAGGCCACATGCGGTGAGGAGAGCGAGAAAGCAGCCGCATGCGGTTTACGAGGCTCGCAGAGAGAGAGCTGCAGTGCCACTATTTATAGTCTGGAGTTTAACTGGAGTCACCTGTGTGTGTCTTTCTGCAAACGTCCATGTGTGTACGAGCTGTCTGTCTGCATGGGGGATTAAACAGGCATGATGGATGAATAACACAGCTTTCTTGTCGTGCAGCTCTTAGTGCTACATGATGGGCGTCTGCACGATTTAAACCCTGATCTCGTAAATAAAACAATAACAATTTGCTAATCAGATTAGGAGATGAAGACTTTGTAGTGTGTTATAGCTACATGTAAAATAAATAAGTACAGCGATGGAGGAATTCAGGAAAACCCAAAACACCAGAGCAGAACTGTTTTATTTACTGTACAGGCGGTGGTGTGTGAGTGCGAGTGACAGGCGGATCACGAGTGTTGACTCGTAGCATGGAGTATTAGGGGGATTTCCTGGTGTTACAGTCGCTCCAGACAGAGGTCAAGACAACACACTGACAGGCAGACGAACCCGAGCTGATTCATATTCAACAACCACAGAAAGAAAAGGAAAAAAGAAATAGATACAGTACATCCCTCGAAGAAACAGGATCTCTAAGGAGAAAAAATGTGGGGATTTTTTATTTATTTATTTATTTATACAAAAAATAGGTAACAGTTTCTGTTTTCAGGTACATTATTGCAGGTAAAAACAGTCGCTTTTTTTCAGCCTTTTCTGTTTTCGCTTAAAAAACACACACACACACAGCAAAAGCCCCTCCATCCTGAAGATATCAGAAGGTTACAGGGTCTCCTCTGACTGACACTGGAGACTCCTTTCATAAATATTGCATAAACACACTTCTCCTTACAGAAAACTTCACATAATGCCTGAGATCTGAAAAAAGTTCAGCCGTTGTTTATATACTGAGACATCGATGTAACCTGGAAGCCAATGAGAGTGGACGTGAGCAATGACGATGTTGCTGTACTAATCAGTCGCATTAAAAACGTCTGAGCGACTACAGCATCGAATCAGGGACGACGCAGTGAGTGCAGCACGAATAAAAATCTCACACAAGCACGGGGGAGAATCTGTTGATCCACTTTTCTTTCACCTAAGAATGTTGAAGAATGTTGTACGGGCTGCATTTGAGGAAGACTGGCGACTGACGGGGCTGGAACTAAAAGCATGATTAGGAGTTTATCTCCCGACAGACCTGTTTTTTGTTTGTTTGTTTGTTTGTTTGTTTGTTTTGGCACTATCTTTTTTTAAACTGCTGCATTCGACGTAGTTGGACGTTTGAAATTAGCGCTCAAACCTCATCATTTTCACCCTCTATGCGCGCGACAAGCTAGCCGATCGTCTGTGACGTGTTGTAAGTGTGTAACTCAGAACTAAGTCATTTAAAGGTAAGAAGTTCTGCTGTGTTTACGCTTCATGCTGTGAGCAGTCATGTTGATTTAACTTCACGTTACTACCCTACGGTTTCCAAGTAGGAATTCCTGTTGAACGGTGTGTGTGTTCTAGTTTGAGGACTGGAAAATAATTTGGGTTAAAATCTTACCTGACTTCACCCTTATGGAAAAAATATATGGCGATATACTGTAAAATATAATAAATAATATATAAATAGTATATTCATATATTGCAGCATATGAATGAACCATGTATGGATATATATATTCAATCAAATTCAATATTTTATGAACTATATTGTTATACATTTTAATATTTTTTTTTATATATTTCTCAATTCTTATGTATTTTTCAATATAGTGTAATATATAAATGAAATATATTATTCTGTATACTGTTAATATATTTTTGAATATGAATATCTGTTGTTCTGTTAATTATTATTTAGTATCAGTTAGTGTAGCAACGAGGAATATTAACATTATAAAATCTTGTCAATTTACCAGTAGTTCAGAACACTAAATTATTTAATATATTGACAGATATTTAGAGAAACATATTTTCTTTGTGTAAGAAATGCAACCACAGGGGGGCACAATCCAGTGTCTTCTTGTGCCAGTCCCTAGTCTGGTTAAATGCAGAGGGTTGTGTCAGGAAGGGCATCCAACGTAAAACATTTCCCAAATCAAATGATGTGAATCATTAACAGGACTTTGATACCGGATCGGTCGTGGCCCGGGTTAACATGTGACCTACAGGGTGCTGGTGGAAATTGGGCTACTGTTGGTCAAAGAAGGAGAGGAGGAAGGCGTGTTCATAGGCAGAGAGAGAAGAGGAAAGGCAAGAGTTTAGGAGTGATAGTAGGGA
>JAQQZT010000015.1:1034246-1044471 GCA_030068275.1 Clarias platycephalus | reverse complement strand
AGGGGCAGTGGTGGATCAGTGCGGGGCAGTGGTGGATCAGTGCGGGGCAGTGGTGGATCAGTGAGGGGCAGTGGTGGATCAGTGAGGGGAAGTGGTGTATCAGTGGGGGGCAGTGGTGGATCAGTGAGGGGCAGTGGTGGATCAGTGAGGGGCAGTGGTGGATCAGTGCGGGGCAGTGGTGGATCAGTGCGGGGCAGTGGTGGATCAGTGAGGGGCAGTGGTGGCTCAGGGCAGTGGTGGATCAGTGAGGGGCAGTGGTGGATCAGTGCGGGGCAGTGGAGGATCAGTGAGGGGCAGTGGTGGATCAGTGCGGGGCAGTGGAGGATCAGTGAGGGGCAGTGGTGGCTCAGTGAGGGGCAGTGGTAAATCTTGAAAACTGAATAAGCAGTTCCAAAAACAAATCCTGACATTAATACAAATTATATATTATAGACAAATCTTTTCAAATTACACAATTGTGTTGCCACCTTGTAAAAGAAAAGAAAAAAAAAACGCAAACGTGTGGTTGAAGACTGTTTTAGGCGATTTGTTGCACTGACTGAGTTGTATTATTGGAGAACTTACATCTTCTACACCTAGGAGGCGCTCTCTTACCAGTTTGTCGCATAATTTATGAGTGAAAAAATGAAAAAATCTCCTTGTGATATGGGTAACAAAAAAAAAAGATGCCCAAAAAGACACATTCGTTCATATTAGCATTTTATCAACAGCAATAAGTAACATATTATTTAACAAATTTTAAATCTTTACAAAATCAGGAAATGCATTTAAATATTATTATATTTATTGTAATAATTATTACATATTTTAATATTTAGGGCCCAAGCACTATGACATCAGCCCTATGTCATCATAAGTGTGTGAAGGGCCCTATTGTTTTTTTTTTTGTCTGTTTTTTTTATCCGGGGCATTTTGGGGGCTTTAACATGCTCAGAAAGTCATGGAAATTGGCAGAAAGGATGGAATCTGCTGCCATTAGGATGCCTGAGAGTCTGGGCCGTCACATGAGGTTTTTTCTGCATAGCTCATACACACTTGCATGTATGCACGTGAAACCCGGTGCACATTTAGAGCTCATTGAGCTGAACAAGTTTTGCATTGCATGTCATGAGCTCAACTCAACAGGAAGTCAGTTATTTTGGGTCATTTGCAAAATAAACTCAATGAAAATGTACATACTGCTCTTACAGGATTTATAAGATCGCCACCAAACCGGGCCTATCTGATCTAATGACACTGAGGATTGAAGGATTTTTTTTATTCTCAAATGGGTCAGCCATGACGATGCCTTAAACATGTGCTGAAAAGTGGTTAATAACTTTCTGTGTGACATTGTATTGAGTGACATCATATTGTGACATCACATTGAATGACATCATATTGAGAACATCATAGTGTGATGCTTTTTTCCAGCCACCGTTTTTTTCCACACTCACACATCACAAATTACACACACCCACACTCACACACACACACACACACACACACACACAAAGAAGTCACATGTTTCACACACAAAGACACACACACACACGCCACGCACACATGCATGCACACTGATGGCACAGAGTGCTTGGGCCTGCTCATCGTTGCTTGCAACTAAATTTATTAAATATTTTAAATATATAAATATACAAATATTAATATAAATATTAATAATAATTCCTCCTGACGCTCCTGTGCTATCACACATCAGATCTGCTAATCGAAAGGCTTTATGGAAGAATTAATCTTCAAACATTTTATGTTGGAGATGATTATTTGTGTAGATTATTTTTTTATTTTAAAAAATCATGTTCCTGGTTTTCACCCACAAGCCTCTAAACATTTCCACTAAGCTGTGGATGTTTGGTATTCAGAGGGAGTGATTGTCTTTATCAGTTTCATGTTGTATGACAGAACAATGCAGGCTATTGTTAGTGCCTTGGCGTGTGCCTGGACTGAGAGGAGCTACCAGCTTTCCTCACTCTGAAAGCAATCTGTGACTGATTTCACCCAGACACGCACATTTCCAGTCCCGTGAAGCGAGCCAAAATCCTACAGGAAAATATCAGGGAGAAAAAAACTTAAATTACAGTAAGAGCAAATGTTGTTGATGTAGATGTTGATGTTGTGGAGCCGCAGATGGGATTCATTAATTGGTGTAAGAATGTAACCGAGCTTTGCGTAAAGTTTAGAAATGTTCAGCTATACAGTGATGACTGCAGCAGACAAACACCTCCAGGTCGGGCTTTTTAATCATAAAGTGTAAAATTGTGTAATGATAATGATATTTTTTTTGTGTTGTGTTTTACTTCTTTTCTAAATACACTTACCTTTTTATTAAAATATACTTTTCATTTGAGATGGCACAATAACGTAGTAGATAACACCGTGGTCTCGCACCTCCAGGTTCCAGGTTCCACCTCAGGGTCGGCGTGCATAGAGTGTCCATGTTCTCCCCGTGCTTGGTGGGTTTCCTCTGGGTATTCTGGTTTCCTCCCACAGTCCAAAGACATGCAGATTAGGTAAACTACCATTTCCAAATTGCCCATCCAAGTGACCTCATGCCCCCTGGGATACAGTAGGCTCCATGCCCGCCGTGACCCTGTATACGGGATAAGAGATATAGAAAAGAGAGACTTTTAAAAATTTGTTTGAACACACCGGTCCACACACATTGTGTGGCAAATTTACATATTGTATTTGCTAAAGACAAACAAAACATTCCAAACACACAACAACAGCATATATTTCCATCAAAACCCAACACATTGTTGAGATTAAGATTATTTTGTCACATGTACCTTTCAGCACAGTCAAATAATTTTTTTTAGCATTGCCCAGTTAGAAAGCTGCATCCTCAATCAAGAAGTGCTCCAAGAAGAGCCTCCATATCACACATCACCCAAAGGAGACGTGGTCACGTCCTCCAGGTAGAGAGCCACCCAATCCCGAAGTGACTTTGAGATAGATGCCTCTCTGATCCAATAGTAAAACGTCACCTGGGATGCTCTCAAAATACATGGAGACGCACCTTCATTGAGGATCCTGGACATTGCATCGGATCAAGCTGAAGATGTTGGAAATGATGGAGGGATCTTATCACCTGATATACTACATGTACTTAGCATAAGAGGAACTAAGAAGAGTGAGGGTCAGCCAGGTTACAGCGCCCCCTGGAGCAGACAGGATTAAGATTCTTGCTTAAGGGCTCAACAGGGGCAGTTTGGCAATGCTGGGGCTTGAAACCCTGATTTTCCAACCTTAACTCTCTTTGCAAGCACTCCAAAATAAACTTACAAGGGTGTTGGTGGATCAGTGGGAGTTTCTTGCCTGCTATACAGAAGGCAGGCCGGGTTTAACTGCCTGCCAAAGCCCGAACCCTAGCTACTTGATCCAATGCTGGTCCCAAGCCCAGAAAGATGGAAGGGTTGTGTCAGGAGGGGTGTTCTGAAATCTGTATCATAAAATGTGTTCTGTGCGGATTAGCTGTTCTGCTGTGGCGACCCCTGACAGGAGCAGCTGAAAGACAACAACTAAATGAAGTTAACAGAGATAATAAACCCTAATGCACAACAACTCTGCAATTATAATTTCATTAAGAGACATTATTCTCACAAGTTATTCATTATCATTCCTGTGTGCAGGTGAGTCCATTAGCATGAACCGTTGTTTAAGTGCAATTCAGTTCTTCATTCATTCCTGATGATCAGGCTACAGGTTCTCATCTACATCTCATTAAATCTTTCCTCTGGCTATACACTGAGGGAAAATCTTCTTGCAGGGCATATCCATCCTTGGCAATCCTCTGCATTCGTTGCCGCCAGGAGAAACATCTGGTCATAGGTCAGTTATTATACACCTTCCGTCTCCAAGCAGACAAGAACCTTTTACTAATTTGAGAGGAATTGCATCATCAGGGGGCAGGGGTGGACACCACTCCGCCATGTGCAAAGAGCCACTCAATGGTGGCATCTTTTATAGACGTATAAGAACTGATTGAAAAAAAAAAAGCAGTTTCACAATGGAGCACTGGAGAAAGAACTATTCGACTACTGTAAGTACAGTAATTGTCACTGTCTGTGAATAACGGCTTTCCTTTGGTTTGACACAATTAATTCAGTGTTGGATCTTTCAATGAGATGTGTGTTAACTGTTTCTAAAAAGCCGTGAAAATGAATGATGCTAATAAAAAAGTATTGAATTATTTTCAAGGAAAGGCTTCCGCTGTACTAAGAAGATCATGAAGAAGTGGATCTCAATTTTATTAAGTGGACCATAACTGCCGGAAATTTTTGCAACTGAGATTTGAGCAGGGACAAATCTAATCTGGAATATGAGGATGTTTCAAAATATTTATTATCTAAGACTTTTCAATATAATTGGGTGGTCGGCAGATTTGAGTCATTAGTAGACCAATTGCTAGACCAGTTGTTTGTTTGTTTAGTAGGCTAATTTCAGTGATTGCTTGATTAGTTGAGTTTTTTAGTTAGTGGGTTAATTTGAGTGGTTAGAAAATTGGTTGATGAACTGGTGGGTGGGTTAGCAGGTTGATTTGAGTGGTTGAATACAATGGTTGGTTGATTGGCTGGTGGATGGGCTGGTTGGCTGGTAAGTTGATCTGAATGGTTGGTTGATTGGCTGGTGGATGGGTTAGCAGGTTGATTTAAATGGTTGGTGGATTGGTTGGATAGTAGGTTAAGTGAGTGGTTTATTGGTTGATTGGTTAACTTCTGTGGTTGGTTGGTACTATAGATTAATTTCAGGACGATTGTTTGGTCTGTTAGTAGGTTGGTTTTGGTGATTGGATGATTGGATGAGTGAGTGAAGAAGTGGTTAGTTGGTTGATTTTTGTGGTTGGTTGGTATTATATGTTGATTAGAGGAGTTTGGTAAATTGGTTGGTTGGCTGATGTAAATGGTTGTACTATAGATTGGTTGGATAGTTAAGTTATTGGACAGATGGATGAATGGTTACTTGGTAGTCTGGCAGTAGGTGAATTAAGAGGTGAATTAAAGAATTAATAATTCATGCTTGTATGGATGCTTATATGGACACTTGAATGGATTGATATTTGGTTGTTTTTCCTTTATTTATGAGTCTCTTTACTGCAAACAAAATGCCATGACCATAATGAGTCACTAGAAAGCACAGAAGGTTTTAATGCCATGAATAAATTCTTGTTTTCATATTGATGATTTTGTATTTAACCATCACTGTGATACCCGCTGTTCATTAGGCTGCATATGGAACTGAGTATGGCGTGTCTTTTAACGTCACATCATTAGACTCACAAATCTCTGAAACTCCCAGAGAAACCAGAAACGAGTCCTTAGAGAGTGACAAAGTGTCCTTCTGTAGTACCACTTTAAATAACTTTCTCTTGAACCCTTTAATATACAGTACAGCATAGAGAGAGTACTGTACTGTATGTTCATCCACAAAGACTTGTTTGTGGACGGCTCACAATTTCTTCCTGCAGTAAATAACAGCCTGAGTTGGAATTAATCCGGTGAAACTACAGTTTAAACACATCCTTTCTCTGAGAGGGAGAGAAGGAGAGAGAGAGAGAGAGAGAGAGAGAGAGAGCGCACATATTAGGACCCAATCAGAACAACATCATGGTGTTTATTTCCTTTTGCCAGTTGTTAGATGGATTCCAGAGAATTCTCAGCTACTTAGTGAAATATATTGTTATTGTTGCTAGAGTTAATGAGAGCACAGAGAAATAATCAGTCGCAAAGATCATTAAAGCTAAGTTTGATGTTTGGGTCAAAAAAATATTTCAGGGATTTTCAGTAAATGGAAACCGCACAGTAATTTACAGGCAAGTAGGGTTCTCTTATTGCTTTTTATAGCTGTGTGGCCAATTATTTAGGACAAGTATAAATAAGGTTTTTAATATGTAAGAAATAAAACACTCACAGTCATGCTGTTAGAGCGAAGTCGCTGTTACCACCCTGAAGTTAATCATTTTCATATTTCACTGTATCTCCGAGTGTTCTGTTGTTCTTACTCCAAATTATAACAAGAATGACACATCAAACGGTTTATTCACTTATAATTACAGTTAAAGTCGCAGAACAAAAATAACACAATTGCAAATATCAGGTTTGATCATAATGTTGGGTTTAATGTTTTTGTTTCTCTGGGTGGAATACAGCCGGAGGTAAAATTATTCCCTGAGCATGTTCGCTAACAACGGCGAGCAAGTTTTGTCGGCTTGTATTTTAACAATAGCTGGTAAAAATATGAGTTTGTATGAGTGTTACTTTAAAGGTTTTAGCATTAAGTAATGTGAGCGGTTTTACCGACACATGCAGGCTTTTATACACGCGTGGAAACGTTTATAGACGGAGTCTCCAGCGTCAGTGGTTTGTAAGGACAGAGTGAGTTTACGTTTTCTTGGTAACTTGACAACTTCACGAGACAGACTGGTGAGGTAATGACTGTTTATAGCAGCTACAAGTCTATGAAACATCCAAAATTACTTCTAATTTGTACAATATGTAAAGTATTTTTATCTTCTTAAACCTTAACGCCAATTAATTCTCTCTTTTTTTTTTTTTCCCCTCTGTTTAACCTCCAACACTTTTTCTTTCCTCTTCACTTGTTTTTACCCGGGTGAACTCTCTGCCCCTGACGTGTCCCGATTCTCACTCGTGCGTGGAGGAAATGTGGCTTGATTTAACCCTCCTAATCCAGTTGACACAGTCTGCAGTGACAGGAGGCCTGGATCTCTCCGCTCTTATTCTCTCTTTCTCTTTTCATTCTGGTTTGAGTCAAGTACAACATGCACAAAATAAACGGACTTTAAATGAATTCTTTACCGTCATTCAGTATACTGTATAATAATCATGAGCTGTGTGAAACATTGTGAAAACATTTACCTACTGACCAACATTATGGAATTACAAGTTACGCTTGATTTTGAAACATTATTTTTGTTCACAATATTTTTTTCAATCTACTGTAGATTTATCAAAAATGAAATCCCATGGCTTTAGAGCAGACGCAGACACATATTAGACTGCCGTTAAATTTTGCCATCATTCTGTGATTCTTTTCTTTAAAATGAGCCATTGCGACCTCCACTGTTTCAGCCAATCAGATGCATGTATGTAAAATACTAAGCTGAAGGAACCTTGTCAGGGCAAAGGAAAGCTAAAGAGATGGGTTAGAGAGATCATAAAGGAATGCTGTTATTTTTCTATTTATCTGTTTTCTGATCTGTAAAGCTACAACATTCACTCATTCACTCATTCACTCATTCATTTTCTATACCACATATCCTGTGGAGGGTCAGAGGAAGCCTGGAGCCGATCCCAAGAGACTTTGGAGACGTGGTGGGGTACACCGTGGACAGGGTGGTGGTGGTGGGGGGGTCTGGACCCTATACCAGGTTACTCAGGGCACAAAGTGGATGGGGTGCCAACTCATCACATGGCACAAGCACACACCCATCACACATACACAGTATCCTTGGGCGGGCCGACTCATGTATATTAACAGCCGCCCAAGTTTATTTGACCACCCTTTTTAAAAACCTGTGACCAGGAAGATCAACCTTTAAAACAACTGTTTTTTTTTTTTTTTTTTTTAAAGACACTGCTTATACAGAAGTTCTGCTGGTGTGTGTCAAGGCTTCAGACTGAGCATCACGGGTTTCTGATACACTATGTAGAACCAAAGTTAGCATTACCTTTAAAACATAAAAAAATTATGTTATAAACCATAAAACATACAAAATAACCCCTAATTACTCAGTTTCTTATTCCAATTAAGACAAATAGAGACGGTTGGCCCGTGAGAGACCTTCAGGTCAGCGAAGGTGCTGAACCAAGGCGGAGCGCTTTCCCAGAGAACATACCGGAAAGATTATCGCATGGTCAGTTATATCCCTGATCCCGTCACTCATGTCTACAACACACACACATACACATATATATATACACACACACACACACTGAATCTCTAAGGAGACATACAGTACATCTGGAGCTTGTAACACGTCCTAATAAAGACAAATATGAACAGAAGGACATGTTCGCAGACGAGCTACTACAGAAACCATGGCTGTTCTTCATCCTCAAAGCAAGTCTGAAACTGATTCCTCAAGGCTCGCATGGGAGTTGAGATGAAATGTGGAAAACATGCGCGCGCGCACACACACACACATAAATATCTTCTATAATCCTCTATAATACATACAAGTCATATGTAAAAACCTCTAGGGGAGAAATTTTTTTTCTGGAAGAACATGCAGTTCATATCGATCTGGGAGATGGTGATGGGAGGCAGGAAAACCCTCAGGTGCTCCATCTAACACCATCTCGTCTTGTCTCGATGCTATAACACAAGACAGATGCTGAAGATTAGCGAAGAATCATAGAGGAGCCTCCACCCTAGTACTGCACCCAAGATCTGTTCATGAAGGTCAGACTGGAAGCGAAGAACTGGAGAGGAACCAGTAGGAGCAATGGAGGATCTTTTTAAAAAAATATTAAATTTAAGACAGTTGTAAAGTGTGAAGCAATTACATCAGGTTTAAATGAATGTGTTTCCATAGTAACATCTCGTTCACGGGGCCTTGTACGGCAAGCGCTCTAAATAAAACTTCAATATGGTGAGAGACTCTTTAAAAAATGTTTCTTTTCAGGTTTCTCGGTAACACAGTAAACTGTATTTTTATCTTATAATTTTCAAGAAAGAGAAAAGAAGAAGAGAAGGAACGAAGGTCTGTAGCCGCTAAAACGTACGTGAGAACAGGACGAACTTGTTTCTCCGACGTTCCACACCGTTAACATGTTGTTCTTATGTTCTAAGAGATTCTCGCACACACGCACACACACACACACACACACACACACACACACACACACAGTCCAGAGAGCTTCAAAGTGACCCGGATTATTAAAAAAGTTATAATCAGACCTTCATAGCTATGAGTTAATAAAGAACGCTGATGGATTGAATCCAAATTGCATCTTTAAGTTTTTAAGGATTTTTTTTTCCCCCTCAGCGAGTCACTTCCAGTTACACCAGCATTAACGTTATAGAGATCCGTTCACCCACTGCTCTGTAATCAGTCATCCTTAAAGTAACTTCATATTATCCTTTATGATTTGGGGTTTACAAAATTACACACACACACACACACACACACACACACACACTCTTTTAGAAGTTCTTTCAGCGAACCTCAATGCCTTATTGGAAAGAACTACTTCTCATTAATGAGCTCTTTGTACACTAAAAAAATCAGCTTTTTATTAAAATTCCTGCTTTATTCCTGTTTTATTATTTCATCATTCTGCTTCATGTTCCCAGAGTTCAGATGTCCCACTGCGGTGAAACTGAACGAAACTTGAATCAGTGCTACACAAATATCTGATGGATGCCGTGGAGTGGGCGAGTGGATGCCATTTCCTGGCACTCGGGTGTGGATGGAGAGGGGAAAAAAGGAGAAGACACATGATTTCGATCTGTCTGAGAGGCACCAGGTCCATCCTTCCACCCAAAGTCATGAGTGATGCCAGAGACAGATGAAGTGTATGAAGAGGTGTTGGTTTGGAATTGAGCCAGAAGACCTAAAGGCCATGTTCATGAGGGCTTTTTGTTGTCTATCAACCACTCAAACACACCACCACCGCTGGGGTTTAGTAGGAACTCTGAATTGAAAAACAGCACCAAGTAAAAGTAAAAAAAAGTGTGAAAGAACGGCAACCAACAGGAGACACTCTGGGGGCGGGGCTTCGGACATTCCCACTGGTGTTACAGAAATGAACCAAATTATCTGTACAGCACTAGGTTTACTTCTCTCACTCTCAGTCTTGCAAGTTTCTAAGACACATCCAGGACATGCCCACTTTCAGATAAAAAGACACCATATTCAGTGAGCAATTTGTCTTGGTCAGGGTGGTGTTGGATCCAGAGCCTATCCCAGGAATACTGGGACTGAGGTGGGAATACAGCACTGATGGAACCCATGAGCCATCACTGGGCATCAGGGACAAAAGGAACACAGAGGAACCCTACATGGAAATGAGAACATGAGAAACTCCACACAGGCAGTAACCAGAGCTCAGGTTCTAATGGAGGATTTAGTAGAACTTTGAATAGGTTTAAAATCCAGGATTTTTTTTCCCAGCGAGTGCATTATACCTGGCGGCACGGTAGTGTAGTGGTTAGCACTGTCGCCTTGCACCTCCAGGGTCCGGGTTCGATTCCCGTCTCTGTGTGC